>JAODAL010075703.1:0-13887 GCA_025379985.1 Phyllomedusa bahiana | reverse complement strand
GCCTTGGGGATTAAAAATTTTAACGAAAGGTGGCTCTATCAAAAAAAGCGGGCCTGCGCCAAAGTGAAAAAAACTGTATCTGAAATGATACGGGTAATTAAAAAAGGTATTTTTGGACCTTCAATTCCTGTGGTGACACTAAATTGTGTATTTAAATTTAATGAAAAGTAGCTCTATAAAAAAAGCTTGACTGACCAAAAAGTGAAAAAAACACCGTCTGAAATGTATACAGGAAATAAAATTTTTTTTTGGCACCACAATTCCCCTGTGGTGACTACAAAATTGTGTATTCAAATTTAACTGCAAAGTAAATTAAAACAAAGCTTACTGCCCAAAAATGAAAAAAAAACCTTTGAAAGTTAGGGATAATAAAAGGTTTTTTTTTTGGCCCCTATAAATTCCCCTTGGTGATAAAAATTTTGCTGTATTCAAATTTTATGAAAATAGACTAAAAAAATTTTTTGATGCCCAAAAAATGAAAAAAAAACCTGTCTAAAATGTATCGGGATAAAAAAGGTATTTTTTGGACCTATCAATTCCCTTGGTGAACTAAATTGCTTATTAAAATTTTTAATGCAAAGTACCCTTATGAACAAAGTTTGATGACCAAAAGTAAAAAAAACCTTTTAAAAATGTATAAGGATAAAAAAAGGTATTTTTTGGCACCTATCAATTCCCCTTTGGGTGACTACAAAATTGCTGTATTAAAATTTTAAAAACTGAAAAAAGAATTTTATCAACAAACTTAAGACCAAAAGTGAAAAAAAACCCCTGTTGAAATGTATACGGGATAATAAAAGGTATTTTTTGGCCCCTTCAATTCCCTGTGGTGACTAAAAATTGTGTATTCAAATTTAACTGCAAATACTCTATGAACAAAGCTTGATGACCAAAAAGTAAAAAAAACACCTGTCTGAAATGTATACGGGATAAAAAAAAAGGTTTTTTTTTGGACCTATCATAACCTGTGGTATAAAAGTTGCGGGATTCAAATTTAACTGAAGGTGGCTCTACAACACAGCTGGCCGTGAAAAAAGTGAAAAAAACACTATCTGAAATGTATACGGGATAAAAAAAGGTTTTTTGGCACCTATCAACCTGTGGGACTACAAAATTGCTGATTCAAATTTAACTGAAGGTGGCTGCAGGTCGTGCCACGTTCCTGCCCTTGCGCTGGGGCCTCCTGCGAACCGCAGTCGTACCTTTTCCCAAGAGTCT
The DNA here is from genome assembly GCA_025379985.1 of Phyllomedusa bahiana. Taxonomy (NCBI): domain Eukaryota; kingdom Metazoa; phylum Chordata; class Amphibia; order Anura; family Hylidae; genus Phyllomedusa; species Phyllomedusa bahiana. The sequence goes on along the minus strand of JAODAL010075703.1, from coordinate 12,669 downwards.
GTTTTCCCGTTGCAGTGTGCGTGACGTCCGTACTTTGCTTACTCACCTGTGATTTTGCTCCTCCCTTTGGTCTCCCTGATTCCCCGTTCTTAGAGGGGGGCGGCCACATTTCCCCCCCTTTTTTCCCCAGTGGCGCGGGTTGGGCTTCCTTCCCAAACCCCCTTTACTGGGGTTTTAAACTGCTTTCCCCAACTCCCTGCCCGATCCTTGTTGTGTCATGTTTTGTTTTTGTTGTTTTTCTTTGGTGTGTCTGTTGCTGTATTTTCTGATCTGGGTTTTTAGCGTCCCGGGGTGCCCCTTGGGGCTCTTTGTGTTTGTCTGTGTCTTTTTGAGTTTCCTTCCTTTTCTCGCCCCTTTTCTGCCCTGGTATGCCTTGGTTTCTTGCCTGAGTTTAGCTTAGTCTTCTTATGTTTTTGGGTGTTGCGTTTTATTTTTTGTTCCCTTTCCCTTTTGTTACCCTCTGTTTGGCATCTTTTTTGTCGTTTTTGTTTGTACCTGCATATTTACTTCTAGTCTGCTTTGTCTCTGCCCCCCTATTTGTTGGTGTGCCTTGGCCTTTGGGCCTGTTGGTCAGCTGCCATGTGGGGACTGCTCTGGGTGGGCCTGGGGGTTTGGGGTAGTCACCTTACCATCAAAGGCTCTGTGAAGTCCCTATCCCCGATGGCCATTGTTGTCCCCCTCGGAGCAAGCCGGCAGTGGCCCCAGGGGTCCCTACCGCTTTACCCGCCCCCGTTACTTGGATAGGCCATGGACCCCGCTGACTTTTTCCCTTTTTTTTGGTCCAGTGCGGTTTTGTTTGGCGGTCTTTGTGGTGGGGTTTTTTTTTCTTTTTGGCAGGTCTTTTGGTGTTTGGGAGCTGCTGGCCATCCGACCCTTTGAGCCCCCGTGGTTGGGGTCTCGCCCGGGCCTTTGAGCCCCCGTGGCTTACGGTCTCGCCTACCTTTGAGTCCCCGTGGCTTACGGTCTGCCGACCCTTCGGTCCCGTGGCTTGGTTCCCCCCCCTGGCCTTCTGAGTCCCCGTGGCTTAGGGTCTCGCTGAGCCTTTGACCCCCCGTGGCTTACGGTCTCCCCCGGGCCTTTGACCCCCGTGGCTTACGGTTCCCCCTGACCCTTTGATTTCCCGTGGCTTCGGTCTCCCCCCTGACCCTTCTGGTCCCGTGCTTAGGTCTCGCCTGGACTTCTGGTCCCCGTGGCTTACGGTTCCCCCTGACCCTTCCCTGAGCCCCCGTGGCTTACGGTTCCCCCTGACCCTTTCTGAGCCCCCGTGGTTTACGGTCTGCCTGACCCTTTTGAGCCCCCGTGGCTTCGGTCTCCCCCTGACCTTTGGGGGTCCCCGGGGTTTAGGTCTCCCCCTGGCCTTTGAGTCCCGTGGCTTAGGTCTCGCCTGACCCTTTGAGCCCCCGTGGCTTAGGTCTCGTGGCCTTCTGAGCCCCTGGTTACGGTCTGCCCTGACCCTTCGGTCCCGGGCTTACGGTCTCGCCCTGAGCTTTTGGTGTGGCTTACGGTCTCCCCCCTTGGCCTTTGGCCCCCGTGGTTACGGTCTGCCTGAGCTTTGGTCCCGTGGCTTACGGTTTTCCCCCTGGCCTTCTGATCCCCGTGGTTGGCTCCCCCGGGCCCTTTGGGCCCCCGGGGTTTTTCGGTCTCCCCCTGACCCTTTGGTCCCCGTGGCTTCGGTCCGCCCTGGCCTTTGAGCCCGTGGTTTACGGTTCCCCCCTGAGCCTTTGACCCCCCGTGGTTGGTTCCCCCTGACCCTTCTGAGTCCCCGTGGCTTCGGTTGCCCTGAGCCTTTGATCCCGGGGCTTACGGTTCCCCCTGACCCTTTGATCCGTGGTTTACGGTCTCCCCTGGCCTTTGAGTCCCGGGCTTACGGTCTCCCCCGAGTTCTGGTCCGTGGTTTAGGTCTCCCGGGGTTTTCCCCCCCCCTTTTCCCTAGTCCCCGTTTTTTCCCTCTGTGCCCCTCCTTTTCCTAGGTACCCCCCGTACTGGGGTGCCTTGTTGGTTTTGGGGTTCCCCCCCGGGTTGTTTCGGTCCCCAGACCTGGTGGGTTTCCCCTTTTTTGGGGGTTGGAGGAGGAGGGGGGGCTTAAGGGGGGGGTATGTCAGGTCGTGCACGTTTTTGTCCTTTCGCTGGGCCCCTGCTGGAAACCCCAGTCGTCCTTGTTTATGCGATCTGTTTCCTTTTGCCGTGTCGCTGTGGGGCGTCCTGTAGTTTCTTACACGTGATTGTTCCTCCCTTTGGCTGTGCCCCGATTCCCTGTCTCTATAGAGGGCGGGGCCCCATTTCCTTCCCTTTATTCCAAATGTGCAGCGGTTGGGTTCCCCTTTCAATCCCCCTTAACTGTGGGTTTATAAGTGCTTCCTCACAATCCCGCCTGATTTGTTGTGTCAGTTGTTTTTTTTGTTGTTGTCTCTTGGTGTAGTTGTTGTGTATTTTTGATCGGTTTGTTAGCAGTCGGTGTGCCCCCGTGGTTTTTTGTGTCTTGTCTGTGTCTTTGTAGTTTCCCTTTTTGTTTTGCCGGGGTTTTTGCCCTGGTCTTGCTTGGTTTCTTTGAGTTTTGTTCTTTTGCTTATGTTCTTGGTGTTGCAGTCTGTTATTTATTGTTCCCTTTCCCTTTTGCTTTTTCCCCCTTTTGGGTCTTTTTTGTCCTGCTTTGTTTGTCCCTGACATATTTACTTCTAGTCTGTTTGTTTTTCCCCTATTTTTTGGTGTTCCCTTTGGCATTTGGCCTGTTGGCGCTGCCACTGCTGGGGACTGCTCTGGGATGGCGCTGGTGGTGTTGGGGTCATCCCTTCCATAAAGGCTTGTGAAGATACCTATGCCGAGGCCACTTAGTTTGCCTCGGAGAACCCGGCGTGGCCCGGGGGGGTTTCCATACCCCTTTCCCCCCGCTAAAACCCGTTACAGTGGCTTTATCAACAAAGGGGAGGGGCAAAAATTGAAAAAGAACCCATCTGAATGTATACATAAAAAAAAGTGGAGTTTTGCCCTAAAAAATAACCTTCATTACTAGAAAAGATCTGTACCAAATTTAAAAGGCAATGCAAGTCTAAACAAAGTTTGGCTGACAATTCCATTTTCCTTTATAGGGCTTTTTGTGTCCACCCCCCCCCCCCCCCCCCCTGCTCCCCCCTGTTTTTAAAAGGGTAGTGCTCCTTTAAAATTCTCTGCCTAAACCTAAAATCTGAAAATCTTGATTAATAACTTTTACAGCAAAAAGTAGAGCTGTTCTGGAAAAAATAGAATCATTTCGCTGAGCGTTTGCTGAGTGTTTGGACAGAGGAGAGCGCAGTCCAGCAGAGGGAACCCCCACTGATCTGAAAAAGGAGGGCTTTTTCTTTAAAACAGGTAGTGATTTTTTCCCGCAATTTGCAACCTTACACATCCCTCTACGTCGCACACATTACCCTGCTCTATTTGTAAGGATTTGTGTCCCCCAAAAATGACAGGGAAACGCCCGAAATGGCGCAAATTAAGTTATGCCAGATTTTTAACCCAATTATGGGAAAACTAAAAAAATCGAAACTTAATCCGGCCCAATTTCAACTTTGTCGATAATAATCGCTCAACACTATTCATAAGAAAATATTTTAACCCCTTCATACATGTGTGATTTTGATAGCATGGAACAAAAAAAGCTATGCCCCTGCATTTCCCATTTAGGACAGCATGATTGAGAGCCCAAATTAGCAATAACGCCGAATAAAAAAAAACTTATCTAGCCAATTTTAATCATGAATTGAAAATAGATTATATTCTCACCACATTTTTTTTAGGCCCCTCCCCCCAGCACGGGTTTAAATTGGGCGGTTTTTTTTTTTAAAAATCACTAGCTTTTTGGTGCAGAAAACTTTGATTATAACCATAAACACTTTTGTTGCATTGCTCATTTTTTTTATTTATTCGCCCAATGATCCCTTTGCCCCATGAATCTGACAAAAAACTTGACAGATTCAGGGTCCCATTAATCTGCAGATGTGTAGAGTTGATTTAAAGCTTCGAGGCTCAGAGTTATGTTTTGCACCCTTGTCCCCAAACTTTAAAACACCCAAAAGTCTGCCCTTTGGGAATGAAATATCTGGTTTAAACAGAAGCAAAAATTTTTAAATTGGGGACTTATAATTAAAATGATTCTGCTGTGGAAGTCCAATCAAATATTTGAATATAAATAGCAGATGCCGTTGTAAATGTAGTTCAGTCTAGTAGTACAATTTATTTTGCCAAAAGCTTGCTTACCCTGCAAGGAACAGAAATAGAGGGTATTGTGTACTCCTACAACACTAAGACAACATTGCAATAGTATCTAAAAACCAATATATTCTGTAAATACATGAGACAGGTTTCATTTGTCCACTTTTAAACAGACCCTCAAATGCTCTTTTTGGACAAATTTATCTAATTGATGGTTCTCCTAGTTCTAGTTAGCATGCTTTCACACAGTGCGGCGTTTTATGTATTTTTTGTGCAGGAATATTCAGCATTAATTGCTGTGCACAAAAAAACGCATCCAAAAACACATAAAAAATGCACCAAAAAACGCTTGTGTGAAAGCTCCCTTAACTAAAGGCCAGTCTTTGAAAAGCAGAAATTTCACCCATAAACCCTTATCCATGCGTTTACAGGACAGCAAAGACCATATACCGACCGGACAGGTTTTCCTACCGGTATTTAGTCTTTCTTTGGCACGTAGGGGGATGACTTTTGTCAGCGGTTTGCGGATTCAGGCCTTCCCCCTCTGCACCTACATGTTCATGTTCTGCCCAAAAACCAGGTGGAAGAATGAACATGTTCTAAGTTTTTCGGACCACCGGCGTTGTCAAAAACCATCCGGCAGGAAATCTGTACAGTGTGAACTGGTGCACGGATTTTCTATTAAAATCAATGTGAAAGGTTGACAGTCGCTTTACAGACGGTTTTCAAATCCAAAAATCGTCTGTGAAACCGACTGAAAACCTTTGCTGTGGGGACAAGCCCTTAAAGTGCTTGTCCAGGTCATTTTAGTAAAATATCTTTAAGATACAGTTACCCAGCTTACATAACACTCACCTTTTTCTCACCTGCAGCTGTCTCTGCTCGTCTGGTGTTAGTCGAATGGAAAAGAATGCTCCAAATGGAGGCATCAAAAATCGCATGTGACGTTCCCTTAGGCAGGATCCTGCACATTCATAGGTTGCTAAAGCTGGCATCCAGCTGATCCCATAAATGCTTGACTGATGATATACCTGGCAACCAGACAGACTAAGGAAATGTTGCAATTCCTGGGAAATCCTTTATTTCTGTAGGTGAGCATTATTCTGTTGGAAAATGCCGCACATGACTGCACGTCACTGAACTGTTCATGTTCCCCATATCACTACTGCTTGTTTAAGACATTATTGCAGACTTAGGTGACGGTTGCTGGCTGTTAATGGCAGGACATGTAATGGGTGCCGTAAGACTAAAGGCCACATGTATGAAAACTTTCTAGGTGTAAAACTTTCTTTGTTGCCCATAGCAACCAAGCAGAGCACTATATGAAATAAGAGGGGTGCTCTGATTGGTTGCTATAGGCAACAAAGAGAGTTTTAGACCTAGAAATGGTATGGGAAAAGACAGGGGTGTGTAAGGAAAATGCTACATGTGCCAGAGTGATGGACAAAGAAACTCTTGGAGCTGCTCTTGCTTGTCGGTGGATAAATGGGTCCTCTTTTCTTGTGAGGTGCTTGGGCTATCCAAGTTGGTAGGTATGCATGACTAACAGACTATCACTAACATTGCGCAGACCTGAGGCTTATGGTTAGGTCATGGGTGCCAAATAATGGGCTAAACAGAAACAACCTAGATGCCGTGTTATACCTATTTGACCATGGTATCTAACTGGTTAAACTATTATGATCAGAGATATATCTCTGATCCCAGTGGTTGCAGAAGGAGGATGGCTGTGTGTAAGGGTATGTTCACACGGCTTATTTTGGGGCGCATTTCGCCAGTAATTTCACGCCGTACTGCGCGCTAATACAAGAAAAAATGTGCCCCAATCATTAAAGTCATCCATAGTTCTCATACAGAACTATGGATTACGCCTCCTCTCCCCACTCGTACAATATGATCGTATGAACGCGCGGAGATAAGTGACATGTACTATACATGTTTAATGGATACCCCTCGTCTGTTGCCCGCCCCATCCGCGCCTCGGGAGTACGTGCCGATCAGCGCGACTCCCGAACACCCGGTGTAATTGCGGGGTTCCCATCCACATTTTTTAATCAAAACCTAAACAGCCTTTATAACATACTTACTGACTCTCCCTGGTTGTGCAGGAGACTTCCACAAATAGGGAGACTTTCTGCTCCCCCAAGAGAGTTGGAGAACATCCTGCCGCCTCATGACTGTGGAAGGCTCTTCAAGAGAAGCGGTGGTGCATAAATTGAATATTCCCTATCACCCCTTTGTTTTGGGTGAATTCCCCAAAGACTTTTTGTATACATTCATACAGCTGCTATGTGCCTTATTTCCAGATTCTGGAAAAGAGTCTACATTGTAAGTCCATTGATGGACTTACTAATGCATATTAAGGATGTAAGAAATTTGGAGTATATTACAGCTCTTTTAAATAATACTTTAGAAACTTTTGATAAAAAATGGACGGAGTGGAATAGGTATTGTATAATTAAGGATCTGTAATTCTTGCAGTAGTCTCTTTTTGGTGTGTTCTATTATGGCTCTGTCGTCCTGTATTTACAATCCTTCCCTTTTGTGTCTCTTGTTTGTCTGGTCTGTCTTTTTTGTGTGTGTGTTTTTTATTATTCTGTATACTTTGTAGTTTGAGTATGATGTAAGTCTTAATTCTGCTTAATTCTTCTTTGACAAATATTCTGGATTTACTGTAAGCCAAATTTTATTGCCTACTTTCTGCTACAGTTTTCTGTATTCAGATATTCTGACTTTTTTATATGCTTATTACACATTTTCTGTATTATAAATGTTGTTAATAAAAATACAGTTAAAAAAAAAAAGAGAAACAACCATAAGTCGCATGTCACGGATGTAGGTGGATTCACTGGACCACCGCAAGCGTTGGTATAAGCCACGCCAGGAAGCAGAGTCTAAGTAACCCCCGGTATTCACTAGAGCCCGCCGCAAAGCAGGTTGGACTTGGTGCTTGGGGAAACTTCCAGGTCACTACCCCTGACATGACTTGCTTGCGGTGGCAGCCGATGGTGGCAGCAAGGTACATGAATCGTGTAAACAGAACGCGTACAGTCGGGGACATTGAAAAAGTCATGGTGAGCGGCAGCAACGTAGATCAGAAGAACACGGTAGCAGGAAGGAAACTGTACACAGATAAGGCCAAACTCACTCCAACACTCTCTCAGAACTCGATAAAGAACACCAATACTCTGGCAGGATGTGGATGGAGGAGATCACAAGGATATAGGTCAGAGCGCCTGGCAATTAACCAATTATCAGCGCATTGGCCCTTTATATCTTGAAGACCTGCCGCCCGCGCCCTAAGAAGTGGACTGGGGTGAGCAGAGCAGAGTGGGGGCAGCCATGGCCCGAAGCAGGGGTCGCGGCACGCTCCAGGACAGTACCCATCCACTTAGGTCTCCCACTCTTCCGAGGAAACTTGCGGAGAAGGTCGGGCGACAGATTGGACTTCTGTCAATCAGAAAGAATCGCTTCCCCCTCACCAACTTTTTAGCAAGGACCTCTTTGACTTCAAAGACGTCATTCGAATTGGTCACAGTAGATGGAGACACGGAATTTTGGGAGAAGCGATTAAGAACGAGAGGCTTGAGTAGAGAGACATGGAAGGAGTTTGGGATGCGTAGCGTAAGTGAGGCAGATGGAGCCTATGTAGGACACTGGATTGAGACACTTGATGACTTCAAAGGGTCCCAGAAACCTTGGACCCAACTTGACACCGGGCAATTTTAGTCAGACATACTGGCCCAGAGCCAGACCTTATCTCCGGGGTCTAGCTATTCAAAGTGGCCGTCATGGGTGTTGAAAGCGGTTTTCCACTCATCCCCCTTTCTGATGCAGATCAAATTGTAGGCTCCCCGTAAATGAAGCTTCTTGAAAACCTTGGCCCCCCCGTAGACGGTCAAACAATTCCGAGCTCAGCAGCAGGGGATACCTGTTCTTTACGGTTATTTTGTTAAACCTGTGGTAGTCGATACAAGGGCGTATTGATCCATCATTCTTCTCCATGAAGAAGAAGCCCACCCCGGCTGGTGAAGAAGATTATCCCGGAGTGAAGTCCCTTATCGGAGGATCTCCTGAAAATATGGTGGACATGGCCTAGTCTTTTGTTCGGAGAGGATTGAAGCAGGTACACCCGCCCCATGAAGAGTAGAGCCAGGCAGCAGGTCTATAGCACAGTAGTAAGGGCGATATGGTGGGAAAGACTCGGCCTGTTTCTCTGAAAAAAACGAGTCAGAAGAGTCCTATAGTGAATAGTAGAACCGTACAGAATGGCTTATTAGTACATTCAGTATGGCGAAGTGTGACATACCAGACGAGGTGGGGTAAGGCAACGGAGTGACAGTCAGGTCATTTAAAAAAAATGTTGGGGAGACGACGATGGAAATCCGTCAAAGGATTAATAAACATAAAAGTACGATTAGGAAGAGTTGATGGATGTTTCCGTAGCAAAACATTTTGTGGAATTGAGACATTCGTGTCACAGCAAATATTTAGGGTTATTGATTTCCATCATCCGTTCCACATCTAAACGACGTGGAGATGAAACCATGAGATGCTTTTTAAGGAAGAATGGAGATAGGGTGGATTTTTGAATTACAAACTATTGTCAACCTTCAGGCCCTTAATATTGAATTTAAGATTTAATGTATATATTATTTCTGTTTATTGAGTTATTTGTTCATCATCATACTTTATTTCTTTAGCATGAAATGTTTGATTTTTATGTGTATTTATAATTTTTTTTAATCTTTTTTAGGTGAATATGTTTGGGGGCCTCAGACATCTAAGCACGCATAAAAGAAAAGAAAACATTTTTTTTAAATTGGTTTTTGTATAAGTAAAGATAGATTTTTTATTTGTTTATTATTATTATTATTTTTGTTATGTTGTTTGAGAAATAGTGTTGAGGCGATATTTATCGACAAGTAGAAATCGGCAAGGGTTTTTGTAGGGTGGATTCGAAATTCCAGATCATGGCGATAAATAAGGATTAAAGATCCTGATCATCATCTATTAAGATCGCGCACATTGTTCGGCGGACTTCCCTGGTAATTTTGGCGGCCAGCAAATCAGATTACAAATAGAGCAGGGTGAGATGTGTGTGCGAAGTCATGACTGGGATCGTGTATGGTTGTCGGATTGGCTGAAAAATCACATGACCCGCATCGTTTAAAGAAAAAAAAAAAAAAAAAAAAAAAAAAAAAAAAAACAAGAGAACCAGCAAGACTGTTTCTTTACCTTACTCAGCGCTCAAAGTCTCTCAGCGATCTCATAGGGATATGGACCTGCACTCTGCCTGGCCAAACAGCACGAGTCGAAATTATTCTATTTCTGCACAAGAAACCTCTACTATTAGCTGTGATCTTTCCAATTTAGTTAGATTTATAGATTTGAAGATTTTATGTATTTAGCTATAGAAATTTTAAAGGCAAAGCAGCAATCTACCGCATGAAAAACACAGGGGTGGGAGCGTGGGGGGAAATCTGGGGGGGGGGGCCCTCGGGCGAACACCAGACAAACTCTATCTATAAGAACACGGATAAAGTTCACCAAGACTTAGTGTGAGTACAATTTTAGTGGAATAACTTTATTATAAACAGTTTGCTAATGAACAATTTCCTGGATATTGGGCAGCCTGACTTAAATATGGAAACTACATCATTTATCTAGAACTGCAGGGGTTCTCTTTGTTAGCATGCAATACCACCACTTTATTATTCAGTATACATTTCAGATAGGTGATCATTCTTCATTTTATAACCCATTACAAAACACCTATGACTGTTTTAATATATCCACCTTGCAGTTAAATTACAATAACAGCAATCTTGTGGAGTCAGACCCAGTTTTTTGTTGCAAAAAATACCGTGTTATCGTACGAAAACATCACAGTTACGTGTTTTTTGACTTTTGCGCACCCCAGCATTGTTCATTGACGCAGCATCCCTCCACGTAAATCTTAAACAGCAAATTCTATATTCACCACAGGTGAATTGAAAGGTGCAAAAAATACCGTTTAATATTATTATAACAAAACATAACAGTTACCTGATTTTTGACTTTTTGCGCACCAGCATGTTCATGACGCAGCATCTACGTAAATCTTAAAACAGCATTCGCTATATTCACCACAGGGGTGAATTGAAAGTGCAAAAAAAACCGTTTATTAACCAAAACATAACATAATTAAGTGTTTTTATTTGCTTTTGCACACCAGCATTGATCATATGACCAGCAATGCACCCCCACGTAAATCTGAAAACATCAATTTTCTATATTCACCACAGTGAATTGAAAGATGCAAAAATAACCTGTGAATTAATACGAAAACATAACAATAACGTGTTTTTTTTACTTTTGCGCCACCACAGCTATAGATCATTGACGCTAGCATCCACGTAAATCTTAAAACAGCAATTCTATTAGTCACCACAGGTGAATTGAAAGGTGCAAAAAATACCGTGTAATTTACGAAAACATAACAGATAACGTGTTTTTTGACTTTTTGCCACCCAGCTTATTGTCTTGACGCAGCATCCACGGTAAATCTTAAAACTGCAATCTATAGTCACCACAGTGAATTGAAAGGTGCAAAAAAACCGAGTATTATACGAAAACATAACAGATACAGAACTCCTTTTCCCGGCACTTTTTAATCTGAGGGGTCAGACAGTTTTAATGTCATACAGCGTCCATGACAGGTATAGTCAATTTCCAGTGAAACTAAAAGGATGGTTGAAAGACTCCTTTTTTGCAGCTACTTTATAAATCTGGGGGTCTTGCAAGGGTTTGGGGCTCATGCTGCGTTCCAGTGACATGTGGATATTCAATGTCCATCAAGTAAGATGATGTTCAAATCATACTGCCTTCAGGCACTTTTAATTTGTGGGTGATCAAGGTTTAAGGTCAGGCTGTGGTACAAGACAGGGATAGTGAATGGGTTCTGGGTGACTTTTTTTCCTGTGACCATTCTTTAATAACCTAATGTTTGCCTAAGATTTAGCACGTATCCAATTGTCTGTTGATGGATGTTAGATTTCAGCTTCTCCAGCCTTTGTTTTGGGGTGTAATAATGAAGGTGTTGTGCTCGTTCCCCCATAGGACTTTTAATGTAATCGCTCATAAATCGAGCTCACTATCGAAAAACCTTATCGAATTGCGGCCGACTATCGAGCTGATCGATCGATCTCGATAGAGCCAACTAATCCGCATCATCACTAGTGTTGAATGCTGAATTGTCAATATAATAAAATGATACAGATTTAACTCTATATTATGTTATCTGTATATTTCTATAGACTGTGTACTGACCGACTGTTGATTATGGCCCATTTTGAGCAGTGATGCTGAATGGCTTTTAGGCCTTTGCTGAGTCTCTCAGCTATTTTATTTTTTTAATTCCTCCCTGTTTGGTGCCTCAAAGAATAACATATAAATGTGATGAGTAGTCTAGAGGGCATTATGCTCAATCATTAACTTACTCCTTCAAGCATTTCCACCACATTTGGTTATCGTACTTTGAAGCGCTATTTAGAATATGACTTTGTACCTTAGAACATGCACAGCAGTAGTTACCTTGAAGCCGTAGTGCTAGGCGCTTTTCCGCATTTCTCCCAGCGCCGATGCGTGGATTTTCCAGATATGCGGCAAGTATAGATTAAGGACGCCCGCAATGTATTAGGCGGTTCCTCGGTATGCATGCATCTGATTGTCTTGAGTTCCCCAGGCAATGGGGATAGTTAGTTTATAAGGAGGTGATGGTTTATGTCCATTCAATTGTATGACCTATGAATATCCACTTGCACATGTGATTGCTAAATGTCTATTAATGCCCTTGTCACTTGATTGGAGTTATGTTATTTAGGAGGTCTGATATTCCCTTAAATACACCTGCATTACACTCTGTATTTATGCTGCTTAAAAAAAGGCCATGCACTGAAGCCAAACGTTAGAGTACGGGTGTTTATTCTCACTCTGGAATAAAGCTGATTCCTGCTTTTACTATGCTGTCGTCCAAACCATCGTTTTGTATCAGTCAGGTCATTTAAGTCAGGTCAATTAAGTACTGAATCATGACACTGAAGCCAAGGAAGAGCAAGCAGGAGTTCCGAGGAAAAAAGGGGCAAGACGTGGAACACTATTTTTTACTGATGTAGAGCCCCTACTTGAAGCATCAGTGGAACATTATAGAAATGAATGGCATCTTTCAGGCATTCCCCATTAACAGAAGAGATGAACAAGGGCCTTTCAAGGTGGACCACTGGTAGCCCGTTTATTCTTTTGGAGACAAGGAACGTCTATAAAAGTTACCAGCAGAGCCAGAGTTGATCAAATCAGTGGCTTTTAAAGATGTCTCAGTTGAAAGGCTGATCGAGAATTGCATGGTTAGGCGTGGAGAGGTAGTATGAACACCTAGGGAGACCTCTCTCAAAAAACCTAGGTGAGAGAGTTTCCCGGCCGCTGTGGGCAATCCCGAGAAAA
>JAODAL010075702.1:0-13888 GCA_025379985.1 Phyllomedusa bahiana | reverse complement strand
TATTTAAACCCTATGTGTTGGGGCCCGAGCGGGTTCATTGACCTCTGCAAACCCCTACTGTTTTGGGCAGGAGAGCGGATGTCCTGATTTGCAAACCTATGTGTATGGGGCCCCGGGCGGGGATGTCACTGCACCTCTGTAAACCCTATGTGAGGGGCCCCCCGGGAAGCAGAGGTGTCAGCCCCTTGTAACCACTGTTTTGGGGGCCCCCGGAGCAAAAGATGTCACTGAAACTCTGCTAACCTACTGTGTAGGGGGCCCCGGGGCGCGGATGTCACTGCCCCTTGAAACCCACTGTGTATGGCCCCGGACAGAGGATTTCATTGACTTGCTAACCTATGTGTAGGGGGCCCCCGGGCAAAAGGAGTCATGCCCTTGCTAACCCTACTGTGTAGGGGGCCCCCCGGAGCAAAATGTGTCCCACGTCCTTTTTAAAACCTATGTTTGGGGTCCCGGAGCAAAAGGTGTCATGCACCTCCTAACCTATTGTTTTGGGGGCCCTGGAGCGACGGAGTCACTCCCTTGAAAAACCCTACTGTGTAGGGGGCCGGGAGAGACGGAGTACTGCACCTTGCTAACCCTATGTGTTGGTGCCCGGAGCGCGGATGTCACTGCACCTTGCATCACAGAAAAAGCTTCCAAATTTCCGCGTTCGGGACTGGCTGATTGGAAAAAGGGTTATCTTCTCAATGAGTTACATTATGCTTCATAAAAACGGATGGCGTTGGTGGTTGGGGGCCCCTCAGTAAACAACATCCTGAACCCATTGCTGGAGAAACAAGTGGTTGTGGCAGTGTTATTTAGGTCTGGGGAAGGGTTTTTTCGGCTATTTTTGGGGCCCACTTTCTATGTAAAACCCCTGGTCCCAAATTTCCCCCAGACCCAGTTTGGTCGGTGGCCTGCATCTGCCCGCCCAGTGGCAACAGATCTCTCCAGTCATGCAGATGGGGGCGAAATGCCGGGGAAATCAACAAATGAATGGGTTATAAGACTTAAAAAACCCCTCCCTCCCACCTCCCCGGATTAAATAAAAAAAATTCCCCCAAAATTCCCTCTCCCATCACCCCCAGTCCTGCAATTTCATGTGTTTTAAAAGGGGGGGACAGTGTTTGGCTGCGCTCAGGTGACCCAAAAAAGTCGTGTTTGGCGGGCAGCACCATGTGACCACGAGGACAGTGTTTGGTTTGCAGTTTCATGTGCCCCGGGTTGGGTTTGGTGCAGCATCATGTAAACCACTGAACCCCGGTGTTTGGGCCCGGCATCTTTTGTGACCACAGGGGGCCAGTGATTGGCTGAAACTTCATGTAAACCAGAGGCCAGTGTTTGGCTCCCAGCATCATGTGACCGCAGGGCCGGGTTTGGCTGCAGCTTTTCATGTGACCGCAGGGGCCCAGGGTTTGGGCCTGCAGCATCTTTTGTGCCCGAAAGGGCCAGTGTTTGGGAAATGAAAGCATCAGTGACCCTGGGGCCCAGTGATTGGCTGCAGAATCATGTGACTGCAGAGGCCGGGTGATGGATGCGTCTTGTGACCGCAGAGGCCATTTGATCGGCTGCAGCTTTCATATGACCAAGAGGTCATTTGATTGGCTTTTGTTCTTTATGACCACAGGGGCCCCCGTGATTGGCTGTAAAATCTTGTGCCCAAGAGGACATTTGACTGGCTGCAGAAATAATGTGACCAAAAGAGGGCAGTGTTTGGGGCTGCAGACCATGTGCCCGCGGGGCCCGGGGATTGGCTGCGCATCAGTGCCAAAAAAAGCCAGTGATTGGGCAGATCTTTGTGACCGCAGGGGCCCGGGGATTGGTTACAGCATCACGGGACCACTTGGGAAAAGGGTTTGGTTACAGAATCACTGACTAAATAAAAGTGATGTCTCAGTGAGGTATAAGGGGGGGGAAAAACACGGGGGCTCTGGCAGACTGGGGGCAGTGGGGGATGGGAGGGGGGGGGGGACTTACCTATTTTAGTGCAGTGGGAGGGAGGGTTCTTTTTAAAAGGCTTAGAAAACTCCTTTAAGGGTGACTCCAACCAAGATGCTCCTCCAGGAGAGGCCGGCGCTGCAGGTCAGTACTGCTTCCAGGGAAGCGACTCACACAACCCGAACTGGACATACACAGCGTTTTCTACAGAGCATTAGAATGCAAAAACCCTAAAGGGGTTAAAAACGGGGACCCTGTTGCCGGGGGCCCGCCGCCCCCTCCTCTTGAGCGCACTCCAGGCATGGCCGCCATTGACCGCTATGAATCCGGCGTGCCGCACGTTGCTCCTGAAGAGGACACTTGATCGGTGCAGCAAACACTTTTCTGATTAGCAGGATGGTTCTTGGAAATTGTTCTCCTGTGCCGGCTCTGCTCTCAGTCACGCTGTCATCGGCGCGATCCTCCAGCGGACGCCGGCCCTTTAAGAAGTCCGTGCAGCAATTCCAGCCGAGTGACACTGGGTACAGGAAGGGTCCCAGAACTATACTCCAGGGACGAAGTGCCTCAGCTGCAAAATGGCGCCTTCGAGGGTGGCTAGGGTGTTCATGGCGGCTCTCACCGACTTGTGAGTTGCTGGACAGAGCCGTGTGTGGAGTCACCCCACCCGGGCCACTATCAATAAATTCAGGGTCCATACAGCGAAAGTCTGGCCCCTGCGACCGTCACAGTGGCCCTTCCAGAGGTACTGCCTGATTGGCGCCTTGTGCACGCCAGAGAGCTCGAATCCCAAGGATGGCGCCAATGTGCCTCTACAAAGGAAAATGGAATGCGCGTTATATCTGCGTGCCGCCCTCTGTGTTAAGCTCTCATGGGGAGAGTCACATAAGGCCGGATTTTTAGTGTGAGTTTGACCCGTAAAGGGACACTCCGAGGCCCAATATACCTACACAAGCATGGTCTCCGCCCCTCAGGTCTTCATCTGGGTGCAATAGCGTTGCAGATTCCTTCGAAATTTTAAGGGGACCTTCCGCCCTCTCACTAGGTCAAGCCTGGCTTAGTAAATCCTTAGTAAACAATAAAATGAGGACAATGGGCTTCTACTTCAGGGGGGGGAGGGGGGGGTTGCCTTCTTCTGGATCAACACTACAGCACAATGGGCTGCGCTGGACGACGTCTGTCTATTTTCAGCCTGTAACAATCTTTACTGGAAGCAACCTCTCCTATAACTCTGTGCTGATGCCTATGTTTATTCCATTCCCTGGAGAATATTTATGTCAGGATGGGTGTTACCATTCTTAACTTGTCAAAGTGGCGTGTCCTCAGCCTGATTGAAACTGTCAGACTTGTAGCTGGTCACTAGCCCTCCCATTGGTATACCACACAGCTGACCGATTCAGTCACATTTCCAGAGGAATAAGGCCGGTAGGCACTCGAACAGACCCAACCAGAAAGTTATAGAGAAGAGTGGGGGCCTTTTTTTTTTATTGCAGGATTGTTATTCAAAGGGAACACAAAGGATTTAGGAACAGCCAACAGGCCAAAGGTTATTTTTAAATGTCACACCATAGGAAAGAAGCGTAATACATGAATTTCAGTTCATTTCTATGAGTGATGATACAGTGATGTCGAGTATCTAGCCCATCCAGTATTGTGTACCCGGTTGACAATTGGCAAATACGACTTTTATATCATATAGTCTTTTAAAGGAAACAGCGCCCCTCCAGAGGCTAGGAGGTCAATGACAAGCGATAACCTAAACTTTCCCCAAAAATGGGATATTTATACTTGGTTTAGTGCTTCATCAGCTGTAGTGCTAACTAATGAATCCGCGCTTCGGATTGGAACGGGGCGTGATGGTGGAGTATGCAGCCTGGAGGGGGCAGTTTATGTTGGGCATGGAATTTAGATATGGGGCTGGGACAGAAAATATTTTTTTTTCTCTGTGCAAAGGATGCTTTGATCTCTGATCGGTTGCTATGGCTGCTGATTGGTTGTTATGGGCTCTGATGAGTTGCTGATGATGCTCTGATTGGTTGTTATGGGCGTATGATGGTTTGTTATGGGCAATGATGGTGCGCTATGAGCTCTTGATTTGGTCGAATGTGCGCTGATTGGTTGTTAGGGCACGATGATTGGTTGTCATTGGATCATGGTTTGCTACAACTCTGGATACTACGGAGGCTCTGGATTGGTTACTACAACCTCTAGGTTGCTATGAGCTATCTGATGTTGCTACGGGCTGATTGGTTACTACACCTTATGGTTTGCTATGAGCTATGATTTGTTGCTATGGGCGTATGATTTGTTGTTATGGGCTCCTGGTTGCTAATGGGATTCGGCTGATTGGTTGCTATGAGCTCTGATTGTGGTTAATATGGGCTCTGATTGGTTGTTATGGGCTCTGGTTGCTATGGGCTCTGACTGGTTGCTATGAGCTCTGACTGGTTGCTATGGGCGCTGATTGGTTAAATTTGGGCTCTGATTGGTTGTTATGAGCTCTGATTGGTTGATATGAGCTCGCTAATTGGTTACTATGGCTCAATGGATGCTATGGGCTTCTGATGGTCGCTTATGGGCAAAATGCTAGACCGTTTTCGTTAATAACGCGCCCACTTATGTTATTGCTGGAGTTCACCTTTAAGTCTATTGACTTCTATGTTATGCAGAAATAGCTAAGAAACCTGATTGCAGGCGCCGATGGTAGAAAAGAAAAAAGGTAATTAGCGGCAAATTAATGTAACCACTGCGCCGCGATTAAACCACATGAAAGCGTGGGGCCGCTTGCGGACCCACATGGGGGGGCTCCGAGCAGCTGTATAACCTATCATAGGCGCCACACTGGAGTGAAGGGGTCATTCTCAGAGGCGCCAGACAGCAGCTTTGTGCTTCCTGGGAGATTGGGTACGTCAGAGCCTTCCACTAATTTGTACTTACACCAAGCAGAGTGGGATAAGGAAGGGGTGATGGCATATTATTGCGGGGCAAATGCAGCCCCAAAACTCCAAGCAACCTAAAATATTGACTTCAGCACCCGGAGGAAACACAGAGCGCTCCCGGCTCCGCCCCAGGTGGAAGGATGAGGAACACAGAGCGCCCCGAGGATACACAGAAGCGCCCCGGAGGAACACCAGAGCGCACCCGGAAGGAAAGGGGGAACACTGAGCGCCCCCGGAGGAACACAGAACGCCCCGGAAGGAGGAAACAGAGCGCCCCGGTAGGAAACCACAGAGCGCTCCCGGGAGGAACACAAAGAGCGCCCCCGGAGGAACAAGAGCGCCCCGGTAGGAAACCACAGAGGCGCCTCCCCGGTGAGGAACACAGAGCGATCTCCGGCAGGAACACTAGAGCGCCCCGCAGGAAACACAGAGCGCACCCGGTGGGAACACAGGAGCGACCCCGTGAAGGACACAGAGCGCCCCCGGAGGAACACAGAGCGCAACCGGAGGAATCACAGAGCGCCCCGGAGCCCCGGAGGAACACAGAGCGCATCCCGCTAGGAACACACAGAGCGCCACCGGAGGACCACAGATACCCCCCGGAGGAACACAGAGCACACCCGGAGGAACACAGAGCCCCCCCGGATGTGACACACAGATGCACCCCCAGAGGACACAGAGGCCCCAGAGGACACAGAGCGCCGCCGGGAGGAACCACAGGAGCCCCCCTGGAGGAACACAGTAGCGATGACACGAGGAACACAGAGCGACCCCGAGGAACACAGCGCGTCTCCCTCAGATCGAGTCCATGGCTGTTACAGGTAAGAAGAGGGAGGTAGTCCCCAGAAATAGTTCTATCTGTACAAGGGAAAGCAGGATGACAACCGATGTGGTGCAGCACAGCATTCACAGGGATGGTCACCCAGCTTTCAGGCCTCCTGAATGGCTAAACGGACTAGGTATCCTATGCTGTATGTGTAGGGTACAGGAGTTCAGTGATAAATAGGGGGTCACCAGCTTTCCATTGTGCCAGAACGGCAAAACTAACCAGGTATTTCATGTTGTCCAGATAAGCAAGGAGAGGGTCAGGGGTCACCCACTTTTAGAGTCCAGGAATGGCAAACCAACTATGGTATCCTGTTGCATCGTAGCGTTTGTAAGGGACAGGAGGAATCAGAGGGAGAAACTTGTGGTCACTCAGCTTCTCCGAGGATCCATAACCGCAAAAACAACTAACCAAAAAGAGAAACTAGTGGTCACCCGACTACTTTTCCAAGCTCCAAAATGGTAAACTAACCAGTTATTCAAAGTTTTATAGATAAGCAAGGGCCCTGCGTGACGCGGTCAGGGTTCACCCAGCTTTCCAAAGTCAATAATGGCAAAACCAACTAGGTATCCTGTGCTGTACGTGTAGGGACAGGAGATCAGGGAGAATAGTTGTCACCAGCTTTTTCCAGGGTCCAGGAACGGAATAAAAAAAACTAACCAGTGTATCCTGTGCTGTATGTATAGGGACCAGGATGATCAGGATAGTGGTTCACCCAGGCTTTCCAAGGCCATGGAATGGCTAAAGCAACTAGGTATCCTGTGATGGATGTGTAGGGACAGGAGATCAGTGATAAATAGTAGTCACCCAGCTTTCCAGGGTTCAGAATGGCAAAATCGTAAGTAGGTTTCATGTTGGGGCAGCCTATCAGGGAGAGATTGAAACAGGTCTAGTAGCCTATAGCGACCAGCTGCTGGCAGCCTATCAGGAGAGATTGAAACAGGTCTGTAGCTATTTGGGGGGACCAGCCACAGGCAGCGCTATCAGGAGAGATGAAACAGGTCTGTGCTATAGCGACCTATGTGTGTGGCAGCCTGACACATATCAGGAGAGATGAAAACAGGTCTGTAGCTATAGCATAACAGTGCTGACAGCCTATTCAGGACGAGATAAGAACTGGTCTGTAAGCCTATATCTACCTAGTGCTTGGCAGACTATCTAGGAGACAACTGATCAGTCTGTAGCTATAGCGACCAAGTGCTTAGCAGTCTATCAGAGAGAATTGTTTCTGTGCTGTAGCTATAGCCGAACAGTGCTGGCACCTATCAGGAGAGATAGAACAGGTCTGTAGCTTTAGGAACAGTGTTGGTAGATATACAGGAGAGATAGAACAGGTCTGTAGCTATAGCGACCAGTGTTGTAGCTATCAGGAGGAAGAAGAATAGAACAGGTCTGTAGCTATAGCATCCCAGTGCTGGCATTGCCCTATCAGGAGAGATGACACAGGTCTTTAGCTATAAGGCAAGACCCAGTGTTGCGTAGCCTATCAGGAGAGATAGAAAGGGATCTGTAGCTATAGCAACAGTGCTGGTCAGCCTATCAGGAGAGATGACAACAGGTCTGTAGACTTTAGTGACCTGAAGTGACGTGATGCCGCCCCATACAAGAGGGGATATCTAGTGAATAGGTTGGACACTGGTCGTGGAATCATATGCAAAGTGATTGTTTTTGCAAGATTATAACATAATAAAAAGCAGCTGAATCCTGTTGTGAGGGTCAACCGCTTGTAAGGACATGGGCCAAGGAGAGATATAGCGCTCCTTTAACCCCAACTATGAAAGCCTTTAAAGCTGCGTCGTGTATAAGACCCCTCGGTTACGGGGCTGGTATTTCTCTGCTGCCGCGTGACTGCATCCTGGAAGTGGAGCACATTCCCGACGCCGCTCTCAGCAAAAATGTCAGGCTGGTTGTTAGAATCACGATCAAGGATGGCCTTGGATGGGAGCTCTGACCATTCGAGGGGCTGAACAACGAAAAGGTTATGAACGCCGGGAACGCCATGGGCTGGGGGGGGCTTCGTTAGATTGAGCAGCTATCAGCACACCAGCCCTCCGCTCTCCATGGAGGACGTTATATGCGAATGGCGAACGTGCCGACGCTCTGCTGTGCGCTGCTCGTGGGGCTGGGTAACACCGTTCTGCAATAAATACACACGATACTACTCGAAGAACAAAGACAACTTTGTGCAAATGAGAAGCCGCGGGCTACCGACCTTCTGGTTGGGGGGAAGAGATGATATGAAGTATGAAGAGTCAGTGGGTTCAGGAAATAAAATTCTTTCTAGATAATGCAATTGGCGCCGGTAGATGCGGTAGAGGCGATACCAGCGGGCACGCGCAGGAGACGGGGCGAAGCGCGGGCAGATATCGCCTATACGGAGGGTGTCACATCGTATAGGAGAGAACGTGGAATTCTGCATCATATGGTCAGAATCGTCGCTTGCTGCCAAATGGAATGGTAACACAAACCATAATTAATAAACTTGGGGCCAACATGTTAACATTTGGGCACCGTCTGGCACCATTTTTTGGGTGTATTTTCGCCGTTATATACTCAGGCTTTGTCTACGATTGCCACAGTGTAAAGAAAGCCGTTTTTCAGCGTTTTTTACTGTTTTTTTCTTCTTAACAAAAAAAAAGATAAATAACACTGCAAGTGGGAAGTAAAGACATCTATGCTTCTTTCTTCCTACCACTACTCCGTTGGTTTTTGTTGTTGTTGAGAGAGTAGTGTTTTTCCAGCGTTTTAGAAACGAAAACAATGCTGAAAAAAAATCAGGATTGTTTTCTGTGCAGTGTAGAAAGAGTATGAGAATACAGACGTAAAATACACTCCAAATACTTATGGTGCAGCCCTAATGTGACTTGTGGCCCAAAGTTACCATTCTTTGGCAAGAAAGGGAGATCTTGACCATTGATGCAGAAATTCCACGTTCGGCTCTATAGATGTTGACACCTCCGTTATGGCGATGTCTGCCCGCGCTTCCCCCCGTCTCCTGCGCGGTGCCCCCGCGGTCGCCTCTTCCGCATCTCCGACAGCCATTTGCATTACATTTCCTACCAATGGACATTTCTCATCCCCCCAGAAGGGTCGGAGCCGCGGCTTCCTCTTGCACAAAGTTGCTTGTTCTTCGAGAGTGTGATGTATTTGCAGAACGTGTGACCCAGCCCCCGAGAGCAGCAGAGCGCTGGCCGTCGCTTCGCATTTACGTCCCCGGATGGAGGGAGCGGAGGGTGGTGTGCTGCGCTCAGCAAGAAGCCCCCCCCAGGCCCATGGCGGGTCCCCGGCGTTCTATAACCTTTCGTGTCATGCCCCCTCGCAGGCAGAGCTCCTCCTCCAAGGCTCCTTGACGTGGATTCTAACAAGCCAGCCTGACATTATTTGCTGGAGAGCGGCGTCGGGGAATGATGTCCACTTCCAGGATAGTCACCGGCGAGAAGGAAAACCGCGCCCAAACTCGGGGTTCTATCACGGACGCAGCTTTATGGCTATCATGTTTTGGGTTAAAGGAGCGCTATTCCTTTGGCCATTCTTAAAAAGGGTTTGTCTCACTATGGGATTTGCTGCTTTTAATGTATAAAGATCTTGCAAAAAGACAATATGTCACTTTGCAATATGTGTCCTGACCAGTGTCCTACCTATTCCTAGATATCCCCTCTTGTATGGGCGGCATCTCGATCCTCAGGTCACTATTGCTACAGACCTTGTCATCTCTCCTGACAAGGCTGCCAGCACTGGTTGCTATAGCGACAGACCTGTTCTAAATCTCTCCTGATAGGCTACCAACACTGGTCGCTTTAGCTATCAGGACCTGTGTCATTCTCTCCTGATAGGCTGCCAGCACCGGTTGCTATAGTCTCTACAGACATGTTCTATCTCTCCTGCATAAGGCTACAATCTGGTCGCTATAGCTACAGACTGTTCTATCTCTCCTGATAGGCTGACCAACACTGGTCAGATTTAGCTCAGACCTGTTCCTATCTCTCCTGATAGGTTGCCAGCACGTGTTTCGCTATAGATACTAGACCTGTTCAATCCTCCTTATGATAGACTGCTTGTTTTTTATATTTTTAGACGGTCGCTATAGCTACAGACTTGTTCAGTGTCTCCTGATAGGCTGCCAGCACTGGTCGCTATAGCTACAGACCTGTTCTATCTCTCCTGATAGGCTGTCAGCACTGGTTGCTATAGCTACAGACCTGTTACATCTACTCCTGGATAGGCTCCTGCCACTGGTCGCTATAGCTACAGACCTGTTCTTTCTCTTCCTGATTGGCACCATGCCTGTGCTGGTCCCAATAGCTACAGACCTGTTCAATCTCTCCTGATAGGCTGCCAGCGCTGGTCGCTATAGCTACTGACCTGTTCAATCTCTCCTGATAGGCTGCCAGCACAGGATACCTACTTAGTTTTGCCATTCTGAACCCTGGAAAGCTGGGTGACTACTATTTATCACTGATCTCCTGTCCCTACACATCCATCACAGGATACCTAGTTGCTTTAGCCATTCTGGGCCTTGGAAAGCTGGGTGACCACTATCCCTGATCTCCTGTCCCTATACATACAGCACAGGATACCTGGTTAGTTTTTCCGTTCTGGACCCTGGAAAGCTGGGTGACAACTAGTTCTCTCTGATCTCCTGTCCCTACACATACAGCACAGAATACCTGGTCGGTTTTGCCATTATGGACTTTGGAAAGCTGGGTGACCCTGACCGCCCCTTGCTTATCTATAAAACTTGAAATACCTGGTTAGTTTTACCATTTGGGAGGCTGGAAAAGTAGTGGGTGACCACTAGTTCTCTTGGTTAGTTTTGCGGTTATGGATCCTGGAAAGCTGAGTGACCACTAGTTCTCCCTGATCTCCTGTCCCTACACGTACAGCACAGGATACCTAGTTGGTTTTGCCATTCTGGACTCTAGAAAGCTGGGTGACCCTGACCCTCCTTGCTTATCTGTACAACATGAAATACCTGGTTAGTTTTGCCGTTCTGGACAATGGAAAGCTGGGTGACCCCTATTTATCACTGATCTCCTGTCCCTACACATACAGCATAGGATACCTAGTCCGTTTAGCCATTCAGGAGCTTGGAAAGCTGGGTGACCACCCTGTGAATGCTGTGCTGCACCACATCGGTTGTCATCCTGCTTTCCCGGGTACAGATAGAACTATTTCTGGGGGCTACCTCCCTCTTCTTACCTGTAAGCAGCCATGGAGCGCGGTCTGAGGAGCCGCTGTGTTCCTCCGGGGGCGCTCTGTGTTCCTCCGGGGGTGCTCTGTGTTCCTCCGGGGGCGCTCTGTGTTCCTCCGGGGGCGCTCTGACTGTTCCTCTGGGGGCGCTCTGTGTTCCTCTGGGGTGTGCTCTGTGTTCCTCCGGGGGTGCTTGTGTTCCTCCGGGGGTGCTCTGTGTTCCTCCGGAGGTGCGCTCTGTGTCCTAACCGGGGGGCGCTTGTGTTCTGGGGGAGCGATCTGTGTTCCTCCGGGGGCGCTTGTGTTTCCACCGGGGGCGCTCTGTGTTCCTCCTGGGCGCTCTGCTGTTCCTCCGGGGGCGCTCTGTGTTCCTCGGGGGGCGCTGCTGTGTTCCTGCGGGGGGCGTCTGTGTTACCTGCTGGGAGCTGCTCTGTGATTCCCTCCGGGGCGCTCTGTGTTCCTGCGGGAGCGCTCTGTGTTCCTCCGGGGGCGCTCTGTGTTCTCCGGTGCGCTCTGTGTTCCTCCGGCGAGCCGCTCTGTGTTCCTCCCCGGCGGGCGTTCTGTGTTCCTCGTGGGCGCTCTGTGTTCCTCTGGGGGCGCTCTGTGTTCCTCCGGGGGCGCTCTGTGTTCCTCCGGGGGCGCTCTGTGTTCCTCCGGGGGTGCTCTGTGGTCCTCCGGGGGGGCTCAGTGTGACTCCGGGGGCGCTCTGTGTTCCTCCGGGGGCGCTCTGTGTTCCTCCGGGGGCGCTCTGTGTTCCTCCGGGGGCGCTCTGTGTTCCTCCGGGGGCGCTCTGTGTTCCTCAGGGGGCGCTCTGTGTTCCTCTGGGGGCGCTCTGTGTTCCTCCGGGGGTGCTCTGTGTTCCTCCGGGGGCGCTCTGTGTTCCTCCGGGGGCGCTCTGTGTTCCTCCGGGGGCGCTCTGTGTTCCTCCGGGGGCGCTCTGTGTTCCTCTGGGGGTGCTCTGTGTTCCTCTGGGGGTGCTCTGTGTTCCTCTGGGGGCGCTCTGTGTTCCTCTGGGGGCGCTCTGTGTTCCTCGGGGGGCGCTCTGTGTTCCTCTGGGGGCGCTCTGTGTTCCTCTGGGGGCGCTCTGTGTTCCTCCGGGGGCGCTCTGTGTTCCTCCGGGGCTGCAGTCAATAGTTTTAGTTGCTTGGAGTTTGGGGGCTGCATTTGCCCGCAAAAATAGCTCCTTTCCCCTCTTGCTTGTGTAAGTAGCAATTAGTGGGAAGGCGCTGAGCCCATCTCCCAGGAACACAAAGCTGCTGTCTGCGCCTCTGAGAAGTGAACCCTCCAGTGTGGCAGCTAATGATGGTTTACAGCTGCCGGAGCCCCCCCCATGGTGGGCCGCGCGCCCCCGCTTTCATGTGTTTATCGGGCGCGTGGTTACATTAATTGCCGCTAATTACCTTTTTTTCTTTTCTACCTTCGCGCTGCAATCAGGTTTCTTAGCTATTTCTGCAGAATAGAAGTCAATAGACTTAAAGGGGAACTCCAGCCAAAACATAATGGGCCTTATGTACGAAAACGGTCTAGCAGTACGACAGTCTTTGTTGCCCATAGCGACCAATCAGCGCCCATAGCAACCAATTTGAGGCCATAGTAACCAATTACAGCTCATATCAACCAATCAGAGCTCATAACAACCAATCAGAGCCCAAATTTAACCAATCAGCGCCCATAGCAACCAGTCAGAGCCCATAGCAACCAGAGCCCATAACAACCAATCATCGCCCATAGCAACCAATCAGAGCTCATAGCAACCAGAGGTTGTAGTAACCAATCAGCCCTGTAGCAACCAATCAGAGCTCATAGCAACCAGAGGTTGTAGTAACCAATCAGAGCCCCGTAGTAACCAGAGGTTGTAGCAACCAGTGAGTCCATGACAACCAATCATCGCCCATAACAACCAATCAGAGCTCATGTCGACCAATCAGAGCTCATAGCGACCAATCAACCCCATAAAACCCAATCAACAGAGCTTAGCGACCAATCTGCCCATAACACCCAATATCGCCCAAAACAGCCAATCACGGATAACAACCCAGACTCTTTAACCAATCAGAGCTATAGCGACCCAATAATGCCCATAAAAAACCCAAATAGCGGCCATAGAAACCCCGATCATACCCCATAGAAACCATCACGGCATGAAACCCGATCTTTGCCCATCCAACCAATCAGGGGCCCCATAGAAAATAAGCTAAAAGACCCTTTTGCACAGAGAAAAAAAATATTTTTGCCCCACCCCCATATCTAAATTCCACCCCCAAAACAAAAAATCCCCCCCTCCGGGCCCGCATACCCACCAGCAGCCCCCCCATCTAAAGCGGGGATTTTGTTTAGCCCTACAGCTGTGAAGCACTAAACCGAAATTATACCCTTTTTTTGGGGAAAAGTTTGGGTTTTCCCTGTCATTGCCTCCGCCTCGGGGGGGTGTTTTTTCCTTTTAAAAGATATTGATATAAGTCTTGTATTTGCCTTGTGAAGGGTACATCAAATATGGGCTAGATACCGCACTTTATCATCCTCATAGAAATAAAGTATTTGTTTTTAAGGGCCCCCCCCTATGGTGTGCATTTTAAAAAAAACCTATGGGCCCTTCCTAATTTTGTGTTCCTTTGAGATAAAAAATCCCGCGCCTCTTCTCTTATATCTCTGGGTTGGGCTGTTCTGTTCCTGGTTTCCTCCTGGAAATGTTGATTGAAATTGTCCCAGGGGTTTTCCATTGGGGGTGTGACCCTGCACAGCTGAAATTTTCCAACAGGGCTGAGGGAAAGCCCCCTTTTTCAAATAAATGCTAACACCCACCTGACATATATATTTCCAGGAGGAATAACAGAGGCACAGCACAGAGTTATAGGAGAGGTTGCTCCAGGATTGTTACAGGCTGAAAATAGACAGACGTCGTCCAGCGCAGCCCATTGTGCTGTAGTGTTGATCCAGAAGAAGGCAAACCCCCCCACCCCCCGAAATAGAACCCCTTTTCCTCATTTTATTTTTTACTAAGGATTTATAAAAGGGG
>JAODAL010075701.1:0-13890 GCA_025379985.1 Phyllomedusa bahiana | reverse complement strand
CTTTTGGGGGTTTTTGTTTTGTGTTTTTTTTTTTAAAGCATGTCAACGGGCTAATTTCGGTGTGCATTTCATCACTTTATTTGCGCTCTAATCGAGCGGATGCTTTGCCAAATTACTGTAACCCATAGCTTTCATATGAACTAGGATTATGCCTCCCTCCCGCTCTACCAATACGACCCGTAATTGTACACACGGAAGAAAGTGACATGTCAATTACTTGTGGCAATATGCGCGGGAGTAATGACTGTGAACTGGCTGGGGGGCTGACCCCACTCCGCCCCAAAGGGGTATGGCGTATTATCCGAGCTCCCAAACACACAATGTACTGCGGCACATACAGTACATCATTGAACAACCCAAAAGTTTTTGTGTTATCTGTATTCGTGGGGTGCCCAGTGCCCCTCCCACTGCCAGGGCTCATAAGGGCTGTTAATGGCTCTGCTGCTACTGTACAGGTAAGTACTAAAGATTGCTTTCTGAAGGTGACCCTAGCCCCTTTGATGGAGATTCATTGACCTTTATTTCCCCATGCAATAAAAGCAGTGACAGTGGTAAAGCTGGCAGCTTGAAGTTTGTGTAGGTAAAAAAAGGGCAAATAAAAATAAATACAAAACCAGATTTACAGTGCTTGGTTCTAGAACCATATTTATTTACTCTGCTCGATTCTGGTACACTATGTATTTACTTAGCTAATGTCTAGTACTCCATTTACTGTGTTTTGGGTTTTTGGGTTTAATTGACATTCTATGTGCTGGATATGACTCATAATTTTTTTACTGTTTAGTTCCTGTACTGTTTTTATTTTCTTGGTTCTGGTGCTATGCTTCTTTACTATGCTTGGTTCTAGTACCACATGTATTTACCATGTTTGGTTCTGGTATTATACTTATAACTTTTACTTATACTTATATTCTGGTATTATACTTATACTGGTATAATATATACTGTAATTATTTGCTGTGCTTTGTTCTGGTACAGAGTTGGTTTACTGTACATATTTCTGGTACTGTACTCATTTACTGTTCTGTTATCATACTTATTTACTTTGCTCTGTCCAGTTTCTGAATTTATATATTATACTTTGTTCTAGTACTATATTTAATTATTGTACTTTGGTCTGTAACTGAATTCATTACCTGTGGCTCTGGTATTGTTTTTATTTACTGTGCTTGATTCTTTTACTGGTTCATAAATTGAGTTTAGTTCTGTTAAATTAATCATTTATTCATTTAAACTTAGTTTGTATGCAGTAGGTATATTCTTGCTCTGTTACTCTGACTCTTTTGACACTGTCAATAAATTCTGATATGGCTCTTCTGTTTCTATCATTTTACCTTACATCATTGTTGCTTACATGTCATACTTTCTTGAAAACCCGGCATTTTATTTTTATAAAACCACTCCGTTTAAAATTAATCTTCTTACTGCATATGATGCTGAAACTCATTCTTACAGCGGTCAAATCAGATTCACTCTTGGCTAAAATTATTCTAAAACAGCCAATAAGTGATGAGCTGCTGAGTACACCAGGTCTGTAGCTATAGCAACCAGCACTGGCAGCCTATCATGAGAGATCAAACAGGTCTGTAGCTATAGCGACCAGCACTGGCAGCCAATCAGGAGAAGTTGAACAGGTCTGTAGCTATAGCAACCTGAGGAGCTGATGCAGCCCATACAAGAGGGGATATCTAGGAAAAGATAGGACACTGTTAATGGCCACATATTGTAATGTGACTTGTTTATGCAAGATCTTTAATATAAAAAGCAGCAATCCTTGTAGTGAGACAACTCCTTTAAAGGAGGCACATCAGACAGTGTCACTGACATTATGACTATATTAACCCTGAGACATCATTAACTGGGAATTACTAGCCCATTCCCCTGACAACTTGTGAAGACGGTCTATCGTATGAGGTACTGTAGCTTAATTTATAGAGAGGCACAACTTGTTACATGGCCACCTATTACAACACCACTTGTTCTGGCGCCTGAAAAGGGACACAACAGGCATTGCTGCTAAAGTTGCCCTCCTGCCCACATCACATCATAAAAATATATATTTAGTGGGGTGGCACTCACTTTTTTGTAATTCATGTTATGGTGCTGGTCAAAATGGTGAATATACTTCCACCAATAGCAGCAAAAGGATGTATGACCGCACACAAAAATATTGATGCAAACAAATTGATTTTATTTCTTCCACAGGCTCCAAAACATATACATGAAATATGTGACTCAAATATGATGTTGCGGTCACATTAGACCTTTTTCAACAAGTCACCTTGTTTATCCTGTCAAGACTGCAATTTGATCATAATTGGACCTCAAGTACAACATCATCAGAGCAGTTACTCTAGTACTCTAGTCAAATCAAAATTATGGTTATTCACTCTGGTTCACTGTATTATTGACCAATGTGACAGAAAATCAGAGAGAATAGGCTTTACCATAGCACATAGCTGTCAGAGCATTTTATAGAACAATTATTGCACTTTTTATGTGCTTACATCCTTGAAACTAGCAACCCTTTCTCAAATATCTTATAAGGAAATTGTAACTGAATTGGAGGGGGTATTCATTCATGGATATCTCTACATTGTTTAATGTACAATACTGTAATTAAATCTCTCCAGTATGTGCTGTTTTATACACAATACCAGAGATTTACTTTATTTTCTCCATCCACTCTAGACCAACATGACGACTTCACCCGGCCACCACTCGTCCCTGCAGAATTTACAACACAAACACCTGAGACTCCTCACTTTTTATCATTGCACTAATTGTGCCCCACAATGTACAAATTCCCAATCCATAGTGCCCCAAATGGTAATTATTACCCCTTTGGTACCCTGGTAGTTAGGTATATAGCCTCCCCATAGGTAGTTAGTTATATAGGCCCCCCCATAGGAAGGTAGGGAATTAGTGGGCCCCGGTAGGTAGGTAGGTAGGTAGATAATGGGCTCCTCGCAGGTATTTAGATAGATAGTGGGCGTCCCGTAGGTAGTGAGCCCCCGTAGATAGATAGGTAACAGGCACATCATAGGTAAGTTTGTGGTGGGCCCCATATAGTCAGGTAGATCAGTAGTGGACCCTCCGTAGGTAGGTAGTCAGGTAGCTAGTGGGATCCATGTAGCCAGGTAGGTAGGTAGTGGGCACCCCATAGTCATGTAGGTAGGTAGTGGGCCCCTCATAGGTAGCTAGTGCCTCCCCCCCTACTTAGGTAGGAAGTAGGCACTCCGAAGGAAGGTAGGTAGTGGGGCCTCCCGTAGCGAGTAGGACCCCTTTAAGTAGGTAGGTATTTAGTGGGTCCCACATAGATGTTGGTATGTAGCTAGTGGTAATCCATCAAGAAAAAATATTTTTAGTCTATATAAAAAAATCTCACAAAAAAAAAAAAAAAAAGACTAAAACTTCACTTTTAATATATTTACTGTACAACAATCTTTGATTACTAATGTCAATCCATTTTAACTAATAATAGGGAGAAAAAACAATATAAACCATTAGTACATACTCACGTATCCTTGGTCTTAGTTTATTGGATCCCAGTATTCTCAGCGTGGAAATGCGTCTTTTCAAATGTTCCACCTGTATCGACTATCACACTATGCTAGAGATGAGCACCGTGGGAGGAGGAATACCAAGAAAAGGGTAACAAAATGGTGAAAGGGAATAATGACCCTATTCAACACGGAGAGGTAGTCGCCTGAAAAGGGCGTCCCCACCCTAGGGTGGCTTTCCCTGGTATACCCTAACATAATGTATAAGTAGTGTTAATAGACTAGACCTATAAAAGGATCATGTAGCAATATCTGTAGGTGCTACAGCTATATAGTGTACAAATCGTAACCAAAGTATACAGCAAAGATGGATATATTACCACATACAGTATAGGTTGCCATATACCTTTAACCTGTAGATAGGTAAGCATGCAGCTAGTGGGCCCCCAATAGGTAGGTAGGCAGCTAGTGGGCCCCCCGTAGGTAAGTCAAGTTCCCCCTTCCCTCTGCCATGTGGGGCCCTGGTAAAATTTGGCTGGGGGCATCCTCACACGGGCTGGGGGTTGGGAGGAAAGAAAACATAGCTGAGGGGTCGCTGCTAAGAGAGGACCCCCACTCCGAGTTACAGTTACACTTAATTTACACATGGAGTTATGCACTTACTTTTCCTGAGTTATAACTGAAGCCAGGCCCTCCTCTCTCCGTCTGCACCGCTGTGTTCTTGGCCAATGTGAATCAGTGAATCCCCGCACACGGGGTGGGGTGTCACTTATTTAATTAGTCTTTCCACCCGCCTTTTAATTAATCTTTCCACCCGCCGGCAGAGAGAGAGGAGGGCCCAGCTGCTCCAGTCACAGTGCTCAGGAGTAGTAAGTGGATAACTGTATGTGAATGTCATTGAGCGCAGCTGTGACTGGACCTGCAGCATGGGCCCGCTCTCAGCAGTGCCGAGCCTTAAACACAGCACATATCATCATGGTCATCAACAGGCCTGTGGCCTGTTCTCTCTTCCATTATTGGGAAGCACGGGGGCGGTACCAGCCTGCGATGGCGGGTCTCGCCTTGTTTCACAGAGTGGCCAGGCCCCATACAGCAGTACCGCCTGTACTGCCCTAATGGCGGCACTGTTCACTGTACATGTATTGTGGATGTTGCAACGGGGTTAAATGGTCACATCATTTACCAGTAAGTGCATTCTATCCCGGTGTTACCTGATTTTTACTTTTTAGTACCGGCATGTCATTTAATGTTTTTAATTGGTACTGTAATTTTAAAATCACATATGCAAACAGTTTTAAAATTAGCTTGTGACATTTTAATAACAAGAAATGCCTTGCATTTTAGGCTGAAAAGTCAAAAAGTTATTATGCCCTTTTCAAAAATGCCAATTTATGCAACACAGAATCCCACTGGCAGGATATTCTTCATGATTAGTGAAGTATAAAGTAGAAAGTAATACAAATAAAATGTCAGTTTATATTTATGTTTTGATTGTGCCAAGTCACTTCACTAGATCTAGTTATCCGCTGATTTTATTTATGACAATCACAGTTTTAATTTACATCTTGGGAGGTTACGTGCAAGGAACTGAATTAAAATTGATCTGACATGAAATATGCCTTCGTTGAATGGTTTTATTTCAGAATGTTCATTCTTTTCTTTTAGGCATGCCACTGTAAAACCTGGAGTCCTTTTTATATTTATCCTTATGGGATATTGGAGTGTAGATTCACAATTACATCTTATACAAAAAAAAGTCTAAAAACAACCATTTACACATTTCACACTCACAGCTATTACTAGTATAAATCCAACTTCACATCTACTCCACTTGACCATTATCGTTTTTAAAAAACACCACCATTGTGGGCCCTGTTCACAGCTCAATAGCTGGACTAAACTGAGCCCAGGAGCAGGCATCTAGCCTTATATGCTCCTGGGAAAACATGACAGGTGCATCTGATTGCTGAATAACAATTTAAAGATCCCACTGCTAAGGGAACAATTAAATGATACAGACTGCACATTTGCTTGGTGCCTGTTCACACCAGTATGCAGAAAAACCACAGTATAATGCATGGAGAGACTGTAGAAATGCAAAAATACCCATTAAAACAAACCCCCTCGCACAATCCTCGGGGGCATGAGGGGGGTGGCTCCCGGTATTACAATTGCATATAGATAAAGCAAAACATAAGGGTGCAAAACGTGTGGTGCACCATCCCGGCTTACAGCCTCTTAGTGACGCCCTTACTAACAGATTAGGCGGCTGCCCAGCACATTGGGTAATCCCACAACAAAAAAAATTTTAAATAGTAACCTTTAGCTCCCAGCACTTTTGGGGCAGATAAAAAATGTCATACTGGAAAAAATATTAAATATGAGGTATTAGTTGGTACCGGGGCCCCAAATATGCAAGCTCGCAACCGGCGTCAACAGTCCTCATGTCTTGCGAGTCCCTACACTGACAATTTGTTTGTGTTTTTTCATTATTGTTTTTAGGTCCAACATTTTGTGTCTGTTCATTACATCTTTTAGGGGTTTAAAGCTGTGATTTTTTTTTTTACACAAAACTGTAAATTCCAGCCTTTTCTTTAAAAATAAGTCATAAAATGGATATCTATCTGCAACCACCACTAGGGACATCTTACTAGGAAAAAAAAAAATTCAACTTGAATTACACATAACAAGAAATCTGTCTTCAGAAGTTATTGAACTCCTGGTGGTGACTGCTTTAAAGAGGTTGTCCAGTGGAGAACAAAATATTTTCTAAAATTTTTATAAAATTGGGCACATTTGTAACATACTTTTTTAAATTTTTCAGTAGGATTCCTGCAGTTCTAGATTAGCTGTTTGATGACAGGAAGCTAAACACACATGAAACAGTTCTGTTTCTGGCTCGGAAGAGTTGAACAAAGGTGTTTGTTTTCTCAGGGTGGCCGTTGAAGAAATTACTGAAAATTAAGACAAGCTAGCAGAGGTTTTTTTTTCTAATTTACTGGACAACTCCTTTAGGGATGTTAACAAAATGTATATAGGTTGGAGGTTGGACTATAAGTGGGGGTTGGTTGGTCATAAGAAAATGGTCATGGACGTTGGTAATTTTTGGTACCAAACATAATAACATGAACTCTATGGGGCCGTTCACACGGCTCATTTCGCCGCGGATTGGAGCCGTACTGCGCGCCGGATTTGCGCTGCAGGACGGCTCCAATCCGTCTCAGTAATTACCGTAATCCACAGTTCTCATAGTGAACAGTGGATTCCATCGCTCCGACCCGCTCGACGAATCCGCCGGGCGGGGCGAAATTCACCTGCACATTATCCAGGCGCAATACGCGCTGTGGATAATGGATGTCTATGGGGCCGGGGAGCAGCGCCCCGCCCCTTATTCATGCCGTAATTGCGAGCGCAATCCGGCTCGCAATTACGGCTTGAATAAGCCGTGTGAACACTGACTATCAGATTTAATACTTATTAATCAATATAATGTTTTAAAGCCTTTCCACTTAATATTAAATAATGCCATCCGCAGACTCTCTCCACTTCTCCTCCTAAAACTTATTTTAGTTGGAAATGGAACGAGGACTCAGGCAAGCCATTTTAAAATTACTTTTCTTGGTTCACTGGACAACTTCTTTAATTCTGTAGTTATTCATGAGATATGGAAAAAAGCAGAGCTGCAACAACTATTTTACCTAAAAAAATACTTACTGGCATGTTCCAAGTCAGACTTACACTTCAAGTGAAACTTTCAGCTGGTTAATGATGCCCAAACCACAGGCAACATGAAAAATCCAAAAGATCCCTTCTCGTAGAAAGGTCTGGAGTAAAACATGCAATGAAACTCAGCCAAGTACAGGGAGAAGAGTCGCAACTGGGGGAGATGAGTCTAGTGTGTGGTTTCTCCCTCCCTGGCTCAGCTTAAAGGGGTTTTCTCACTACATTGATTCATCTTACATCAGTCAAGTTTTCTTGGTTTAACTTTGAAGTCAGGGGTGTGTTTACTGGCGTCTACTAGACTGCAGTAGAAGCCAGGTCTGTAGCTATAGCAACCAGTGCTGGCAGCCTATCATGAGAGAGAGAACAGGTCTGTAGCTATAGTGACCTGAGGAGCTGATGCAGCCCATACAAGAGGGGATATCTAGGAATAGGTAGGACACTGTTAATGAACATATATTGCAAAGTGACTTGTTTTTGCAAGATCTTTAACATAAAAAGCAATCCTTGTAGTGAGACAACCCCTTTAACTGACAGATTTCTAATATGTTTACATATAGGGAGAGACCTGTTAAGCTGAGCCAGGCAGGGATAAGCCGCACATCAGACTCATCACCCTGGCCGCAATGTTTCTCCCTGCTCAGTTAAACTGCATGTTTTACTCTGAAGCACCATAGAGCTCCAGTATAAAACAAACCTTTCTGACTAAAGGAATCCTTTGCTCGTGGTTTGGGCGGCATGAACCAGTGAACAGGTTCCCTAGAAATGATAAAAGATTTCTGAACAACTGAACTGAATTATATATTATAATTATTTTTAAAAAAGTTAAAAATTTACATTCAAAATTTTTGCAATATACAATTACAAATGGGACCCACATAGACATGTTATCACTTTCCTAATTTAATAGTGTGAAATTGAATCCTGAATAAATTCAGGTGGATAATGGGTAGAGAGGATATGAGGAGTGGGTATCCATGAATGCCACACAGGCAGAATAATGTTTGTATGAAAACTCAATAAATATACAATTTCCGTATATCTGCGACAGAAATGTATTAATACGATTAAAGGGAACTTGTCAAATGGTTTACACTACCCTGAGAGCACGATGTGATAGAGGGAGAGAAGCTCTGTGATATACAGGTCTGTATGATTTGATGCTGATTTTCTGAGTAAAAAGAAAGCTAAATTTTCAAAACTGAAAGTGCTCCCCACCCACATATAGTGATTGACAGTTTGCTCTGTACACACTTGATACAGGGAAAGCTGTCAATCACTGTATATGGGTAGGGTCAGCAGGACTTCCACTGTCTCTAATAAGTCCTGTCAAGATTTTGTAATGACTGTTATGCCTGTTCAGGCCGCAGCACAGCCCTCTGCCTGTGGTGTGTGGCAGAGACTGTGCTTATGATTCGGTGTCAAATTATGTGTTGTGTTTTTCTTATTGCTAGTCTGAACACTCTCTGAGTCCTGTGCCTGCTGTGTGATGATTGACAGGTTCTTCAGCATACCCGTGTTTACTTCTGCTAGCCCTAGTGCTGGGCTTTGGATAGTATAGTTAAGTGGTGATTGAAATTTTCCTTCACCACTTATCTTTCTTCCCTGCCAGCCTGAGCTCTGTGTGATTGGACCGCTACTCTGACTACTTGGTCTTTGGTCATTGCTTGTGATAGTCTCCTTTTGGCTTGAGCGGGTGTTTGTAATCTCTTGAATTGCTTGGTTTTCTGATCCCTTTGCCTGTCATTCTGACCTTCACTTTTTGTCTGCTGTCACTTTACTGATTTGCTATCTCCGGTTTTGACCTATTGCTGCCCGACTATTCTCTTTTGTGTTTGTCTGTCTTGTTTTGTTAAGTGTTTCACTTTACCAGGGAAGGGACCATCAGGGACAGCTCTATGGGCCGAGCGCTAGGGCTCACTGTTATTTCCTGTCGCCCTATCTGGTTCAGAGGGCCCCTCACAGATTTACACTGCTTTTACTCAAAATTTCTGCTCCTAATTATATAACTCTATGTTTCACAGACAGGGGCGTAACTACCGGGGTAGCAAGCGTAGCAGTTGCTCCGGGGCCCGTGCGCTTAGGGGGGCCCGTGCCCCGGGGCAGCTGCTACTGTGTCCGCTACCCCGGTAATGCCGCTCCTGGGCCCGCCGCAGTGAACTTAACAGTTCACTGCGGCGGGCGGGGAGCTGTGGGGCCCGGTGCGTGCTGCCTCTGAACACTCGGGCCAGAGGGCCCGACAGAGACAGCACTGCCCGGAGGTATCAGAACGGAGCGCCGATCGCTCCGCTCTGCTACTTCCCCTGCCAGCCCTCTGTGATCACGTGGGCACGCGCGGTGACGTCACATCACCGCGCCGCCCGCGCTGAGCACTGAGGCTGAAGAGAGACTGCAGCGCGGCGCATCAAGGGAGCATGGACCGAGGTAAGTAAACTATTTCTTATTTTACTTGCCCCTAAGCCTGCCTGTATAAAGCCCCACCAAGCCTGCCTGTATAAAGCCCGCTCCCAAGCGTTCCTGTATAAGCCTGCCTGTATAAAGCCCCCCTAAGCCTGCCTGTATAAGCCTGCCTGTATAAAACCCCCCCTAAGCCTGCCTGTATAAGCCTGCCTGTATAAAGCCCCCCTAAGCCTGCCTGTATAAAGCCCCCCATAAGCCTGCCTGTATAAAGCCCCCCCTAAGCCTGACTGTATAAAGCCCTCCCCAAGCCTGCCTGTATAAGCCTGCCTGTATAAAGCCCCCCCAAAGCCTGCCTGTATAAAGCCCCCCCTAAGCCTGCCTGTATAAAGCCCCCCCCATAAGCCTGCCTGTATAAGCCTGCCTGTATAAAGCCCTCCATAAGCCTGCCTGTATAAAGCCCCCCCTAAGCCTGCCTGTGTAAAACACCCCCCCCCCCCCGAAGCCTGCCTGTATAAGCCTGCCTGTATAAATCCCCCCCTACGCCTGCCTGTATAAAGCCCCCCCTAAGCCTGCCTGTATAAGCCTGCCTGTATAAAGCCCCCCCCTAAGCCTGCCTGTATAAGCCTGCCTGTATAAAGCCCCCCCTAAGCCTGCCTGTATAAAGCCCCCCCCCTAAGCCTGCCTGTATAAGCCTGCCTGTATAAAGCCCCCCCTAAGCCTGCCTGTATAAGCCTGCCTGTATAAAGCCCCCCCTAAGCCTGCCTGTATAAGCCTGCCTGTATAATGCCTGCCTGTATAAAGCCCCTGTATAAAGCCCCCTAAGCCTGCCTGTATACCCCCTAAGCCTGCTTGTATACCCCTAAGCCTGCCTGTATACCCCCAACCCCTGCCTGTATACCCTCTAAGCCTGCCTGTATACCCTCAAAGCCTGCCTATATACCCTCTAAGCCTGCCTGTATACCCTCAAAGCCTGCCTATATACCCTCTAAGCCTGCCTATATACCCCCTAAGCCTGCCTGTATACCCCCTAAGCCTGCCTAAAGTACCCCCACTTGCCTTTATTAACCCCCAGCTTGCCTTTTATACCCCCCACCCTGCCTTTATACCCCCCCCTAGCCTGCTTTTATCCCTCCCTAGCATGCCTAGATAGCCCCCCAGCCTGCCTAGAAACCCCCAGCATGCCTGCCTATATCCCCCCCCAGCCTGCCGCATAGCCCCCCAACCTGTCTTTATACCCCCCCAGCCTGCCTATATAGCCCCATAAAGGCTGCTTATATAGCTGTCAGTCTGCCTGCCTGAATAGCCCTATAGCTACCGTGAAGCCTGTCTGCCTATATAGCCCCCAAAGCTTGCTACCTATATAGCCCCCGAAGCCGCCTCTCTACTTTTTGGGGCCCCCCTTTAGCTACCTAAACCCTACCTATATGGCCCCTATAGCCCACCTAACCCCTGTCTACCTGTATGGCTCCCTATAGCTACCTAAACCCTGCCTGCCTATTTTGGGCACTTTTTATTGACTACCTAAACCTTGCCTGCTATTTTGGGGCCCCCCATATAGCCTACCTAAACCCTGCCTGCCTAAATGGACACCATATAGCCAGGGGGCAGGTGCTGGAAAAGTCAGGATTCTAAGATATTTGTGTCAAAATCTGCAGGACAAGTGGTCGGGAGATGTCATCATGGCGACTGGACCGGGATGCAGAACAAAAGGGAAAGTCAACAACCGCTGAGAGACGTCACCGGGTGAGTCACAAGATGTAACTACACTGAAAATCACATATGTCAACAGAGCCTGTGTACACTGGGTCTACCACATATGGTCACTGTATGGTGGTTATATACAGTCTGCAGAGCCTGGTACACTGGGGTCCTACCACTATAAGGTCACTGTATGGTGGGTTTATACAGCTTGCAGAGCCTGTGTACACTGGTGTCTACCACTATATGGTCACGTAAAGGTGGTTATATACAAGCTGCAGAGCCTGTTACACTAGTATATACCACTTTTATGGACACTATATGGCGGGACTAATTGGGCTTTATGTACTGATCAGTAATAGTGTAGGGTATTAAATTTAGTCACTAAAGTTGGTAATTTGTGGTCTGTTCTGGTGGTATAATTAGGTCCTTATGTATATGTTATTGGTAATGTTGGTTTTGGTAAGTGGTTTGATTGGTAGCAGTATGATGGTGAGATATATGGTGAGTATTTGCCCCTTGTATATCTACATTATCTAACATCATGTCCTGGTACATGGTCGTGGTCAGGGAGGGGGAGGGTAGGAGGGCCCATCCAAAAGTTTGCTTTGGGGCCCTGGATTCTCTATTTACGCCCCTGATCACAGAGTTCAACTTCTCTCCTTCTGTCATTTCCTACTCTCAGACAGAGTAGAATAAATCTCCTTACAAGTTCCCTATAAATAGGTGCAGATCATCTATGCAGTAAAAAACTTCAGATTTTTCTAAATACAGAAGAGTAATCATATGTGATTTTTTTTTTTTTGCTTTCTGCACATTATACCATCAACATATATTTTATGGTATTTCATCCTCAAACATACCAACCTAAAATAGGGTATATGTGACACACCTAAAATAAGGTATATGTGGCATACTTTGCTT
The DNA here is from genome assembly GCA_025379985.1 of Phyllomedusa bahiana. Classification (NCBI taxonomy): domain Eukaryota; kingdom Metazoa; phylum Chordata; class Amphibia; order Anura; family Hylidae; genus Phyllomedusa; species Phyllomedusa bahiana. Next base: position 1,645 of record JAODAL010075701.1, on the reverse strand, counting down.
TGAACCATTGTAACATTTGAAAAAATATATAAAGGAGTATCACCATCTTGGACACTTATGCCACAAATGTCTGATAGGTATGACTCCCATCTCTGAGATGCACACCTATCTTGTGAACAAAGGCCCAAACTCCTCCAAGCAGAACAAAAAGGTATACAGCACTCTATGTTCTGTTCTAAGGGAGTTCTCAGTACAGGGGAGCAGGAGTGCTTGGCTGCACCCAAAAATCCAATTCAATTGAATAAAGAGTGCCACCTCTCATTGCTATTTAGGGGACCGTCTTCTCAAGAAAGGTTTGGGTCTCAGAGGTGGGAGCCACCCCGTCAACATTTTGCATATCTTGTAAATCCCCTTTAAACTTTTGAAGGGGAACACTTCTTTAAAGTAGGCACAGATCCAGACAGGTTCAAATGTGATTTAAAATACACGTGTCAGAACTCGAATAAATATTACTATAAGAAGCAAAGCCAGAAAATAATATTAAAACAAATACAGACAAAAATATTATCCCCTGAGAATCAGAAACAATACTACCAAAAATGTTATCTGATACTTGAAATTTATGTGATTCAATGAGACTAAGCAAACAAACTTTTAATGCCATAAAAGTCAAAATGACAAGGAGCCAAATTTTTCTTCCGATATAGACACACAAATAAAAATCTACGTCTTCAAACATTTTGGCCTTCATTGAGTCTATTATTGGCCAAAAAACAATGTAAAGTAAAAAAGATACACTTAACACATTAGTCACCTGTTCAATCCCATGCTTGCGTGCTAGTGCTCTGGTGGACCCTCATCGTTCTTTATTTATTTCCCAGCAGCGGTCGTGTGTTGGTGTTGTGCCACTATATAAAGGTCGGAGGAAACCCCTAACATCACTGCTGAAGAAGAAAAGAGATTATTCTTTAATGTCCCTTTGTCTAATTTTTTTAAAAAGGGCCCCAAAAACTTCAAAATACAAACTTACGGGAAACCCCACCGTCAGTGCCATGCAAGTAAAGAGCAATAACAAACCCAAATTACATCCATAACATAAAAGATAAGACAACTGGACAGAAGGAAGTCTTGAAAGGCCTTAGTTTGCTTTCAACACCAATCTAAGCATTTTCTTTTCATTTAACAGCGACCAGTGGTTTCATAGTGCATTTGGGTTTGTCTGCTATATTTATTTCTCTTGTTTACTTTTCAAACTAAGTTTAACTTTTTTCAAAAAACATCGGGCTTTATTTTTATAACAACTTCTACTTTACAGTTTTTCTTTTTTGTGTTTAAGGGAAACAGAACAATAAAGTCCAAAATAATTATATATTTTTTCCATTTTTTGACATTTTAATTGCTTAAAAATGTTCTTTCCTTTACCATTCTGTTTTTGCTCATTCAATCCTTTTTACTCATTGTGTCCCCAAAAGAAACATTTGGGGATTTTAAAAATAATTTTATTTTGTACATTACATTTGTTTTTCCTGTATCAGGAGAGACACATATCCATTACAGGAGAATAGGCCTCTCTCAGTGTTTAGCGATTACGTTGGGCCCTCGCATGGGGGAGGGCGAATCGACCACATCGACAAGATAGTCGATAGTCCGATAGTAGATTAGAGCGATGACCTTAAAAAGCTAGGAGGCAAAAACACCTTTTTCT
>JAODAL010075700.1:0-13890 GCA_025379985.1 Phyllomedusa bahiana | reverse complement strand
GGAGGGGTAGATGGAGATGAGGAAGACAAGGCAGATGACCCAGAAGCACCGTGGCAGTATACAGTGGAGATGGAGGCCCTCAGAGTCACTTGCGCAGATGGCCCACAGCATGCTGATTTGTCTGGCTAGTGACAGCCGAATAGTCACCATCTGGCAGAGGGATGACTTCTGGCTCTCCACCCTATTGAACCTTCGCTAGCGGTCCAAAATGTGAGCCTTTTTCCCAGCTGCTGAGAGGGAGGAGAAACTGGCGTACTATAGAGAAATCCTGTGTAGTCAGTTGGCCGCTGCCTATGTGCGGCATCATCCATCCTCTGACAGGTCTGACTGGGGGGTTCCTCATCGCTCACGTACCACTGCCATGGCTGCTATGGGGAGAGGGGGGAGGGGTTAGAAGCAGTAGCAGCTCCATCAGCAGCAGCCTAAGTCTGGAGTTGTTTATGAGCAGCTTCCTTCACCCGCCTAGTGAGGAGAGTACTCAGCAGCAGGACCTGCAGCAGTCCCTAAACCAGCAGGTGGTGGCCTTCTTGGACAGCACTCTGCCACCCTAGTTAGAAGATCCGCTGGACTACTGGGCAGCCAAACTGGATGTGTGGCTGCAACTTGCCGAGTTTGCACTGGAGAAGCTGTCGTGCCCAGCCAGAAGTGTGGCATCAGAGCGGGTGTTCAGTGCGGCGGGGGCCATCGTTACCCCAAGGAAAACTCGCTTGTCCACCCGAAGTGTGGAGTGATTTGACCTTTGTCAAGATGATTCAGGCGTGGATCAGCCAGGATTTCCACACATCTGCTGCCAATTGCTCCATCTGCCTCACACCATCTTTACCAGGGACTGGTATTGCCACCCGCCTCCACACTCTGCTGCTGCTGCCGCCACCACCTCCACACTGTCATTGTGCAAATCTGTGGGCTCCTGGTGTTGCTGCCACCTCCACACTGTGTCATTGCGCCAATCTGTGGTCTACTCATGTTGTTGCCACCTCCACACTCTGTGATTGTGCCAGTCTGTGGCCTACTCATGCTGCTGCCAATTGACCACTGTCTCACTGGAATACCCTGTGGTTTCCTAATGCGGTTTCCACCCTCCACCACTCTGACTTTGCCACTGTTTGGTTTTCCCCTTCTTTTCACCTATCAGAAGGAATGGGAAGGATCAGGATTGTCTAGCCTAAAGCAGGAGTGGATACACAACACAGAAGACATGCAAATATCCCATTTACTGGTCATCTCTGTTTTGGATCCTATTTGTTTTTGGCTTTAGCAATACTGATGGATTATTGCCCGTTTAAAAAAGGGGGGCCCATGACAGAACGAAAACCCCCGGGGTTCATCCTAAAAAAACAGAAATTTTTGAAAAACCAAACCAAGCCCCCTCTGCATATTTGAGAGGGCCCAAAACATTTACAACCCCCTCCAAGGACTCGGGCAGTTTGGAAAAATGGGTTTTTTTAAAAGGCCCGGGGTTGCCCCCAAATAAATTTTTGGGTCAAAACAAATTTGTGGGAAAATTCCCCGGGAATCAAAATTTTTTTTTAAAAATTTACCCCCCCATTCAAATTAATTTCCCCGTTTTATAAATTTAAACCAAGGGCTACCTCTTATTCAAAATCCATATCCAGAAACCTTCCCCTATCCTTTTTAAATGTTTCCCAAAATAATTTCCCCCTAGGAGGCTTGCTTACTTTTTCTTTCCCCCAAAACCGGAAAGATCATAACTAAAACATTGGGGTGGGGTTTGAAAGTGTATCGTGAGTGGACCAATGAGACTTTTGGGCAAAAAGAAACTTTAAAATTATTTGGGGTTGCCCCAAAGGTGCCTCTTTAAATGTCCCCCAAAGGTGGGGTGCGGGCAAAATAAAAACACATTTACAGTGGAGGATTTGCCAAAATTTAACCAGAGGGTTATCGATGGGGGGGTTTTTTTTTCTTGAAGTTGAGGGATGTTTACTGCACTTGTGCTAAAGAAATTGCATTGACCAATAAGGCTTCAGTTTTCACATCTGTATCAAAATTGGACCGCACCCTGACTAGAAAATTTTTACCTTTTTCAGTTTTGTGTGTTTTTTAGCTTCATCGAGCAAATGGATATAGGTGTGTTAAGCAAAAAAAATCGGAAAACACTCTGCAATCTTTTTTGGGAAAAGTACAATTTTCCCCTTTTGGTGTTGGCAGAAATATAAAATTGTTTTCATTGTTTTTCTGTCTACACATCAACGTGATTATGGGGGAAAATTCCCTACTTTCTTGCGGGATCATCTAACCATACATGCCTGCGGGTGGGGATTTCCTTCCCCGGAAAGGGGGGGATGGGGGAATTTTTTGGAAAGACCATTTTTCTTGTGACCCCAAATTTGAAATTTTCGGGAAAAGAGATGAATAAAAACTTCCAAATACTATCCTGATTCCATAACTTCCCGGGGACTTAAACCCAAAGCGGTTGACCTTCCCATGTGGGTTGAAATTGCAGCCCAGACTGCCTTCATTTTCCCTTTTTCAAACCTCCCGGAAATTTTTAAGCAAAAACCCCAGCCTTTTCCCCTCCCTTTCCACCCCGGTACATGGTTTTTACTTGGATATTAATGTTTGGTTTCTTTAATAATGTGCCCAATTTTTTTAAGGGGTTTTATAAATTTTTGCACACCAAGTTGTTGCCTGGTTGGTACGTGGAAGGTTTTAAACCAAATTTCATCTGCAAATAAATAAAGGTAATTACAACCCCCGTAGGGGCTGCCCTGTAGAAAAAAAAAAATTTTCCCTTTAAAATAAAAAAATTTAAAAATTTTCCCCAAAAAAAGGGGGTTAACACCATAGTAAGCAAAATGCAGAAATTCTAGCCAGATTAGAACATTTTCGGCTCGATTGTGAGCCTTCAATAAAAATCAAGGGAGCAAATGAAAATGTAATAATTGATATAGGGAGAAATAATTAAATCATTGTGGGACCCAGCCAAAGCTGGGAGGTTTAAAAGCTTTGAAATAAAAAAAAGGGAAAGGGGGTTAAGTATGAACTTTGGGTTTTCCCCCAAAAAGGGGAGAGGAGAACGTGATAATGATAGCAGAACAAACATCCAAGGAAGGCTCTGGAGCAGACAAGTGAAATTTTACATAAAAACCTTTTTTGGGAAAACTTTAAAGGATATAGATAGGTTAATAGGGGAGTATTTGAAAACTCTTGTAGATTTTGTTAAACCCTTCCAAAGTGAAGAATGGAACAAAAATTCCCCCAAATGTAAAGTCATTTCGGGGACTTTCGTAACTCTAGAAAAGTTTTTTAAAAAAAACCCAAATTCCCTCCGAGCCGACTATGTAATAATCAATAGTTCAACCAACCCCAAAAAATTGGTCAAAAAACCCTTTTCCCAAATTTTCTGGGGCCATTGAAAATTAAAAATATTTCCCCAAATAATGTGATTGCCAAAATGTAAAAAAAAAAAATTTTAAAATTGTAATTATGTAGTTTATTTTTCCCAATAAAAAATTAAAAACCAAATGGTAATTAGTGTTTGAAAATTTTTCCGACAAAGTTAAAATCGGCACAGTTTTTATGTTGATCAAAATTTTTTAGTTCAGGGCCGAAAATTTGGGTTTAAAAAATCTGGGGCCAAAATCATCTATTAAGATCGCGCCATTTTCGGGGGTTTCCCTGTCATTTTGGCGGCCAGCAAATTTCGGGGTTACGGGAATAGAGCAGGGTGAGATGTGTGTTGCGAGGGCATGGATGGGATGTGGGGTTTTTTGGGGTTGGGGCGGGAAAAAATTTAACGGGGCCCTCTTTTTACATAAGAACAGCCCCCGGGTTCAGCCCCCAGTGTCCCCTCAGGTTTCAGAAAAGTAGGAAGTGCGTTGCCTGGGGTCCAAACAGCTCAGCAAAAATTTTTATTTCTTCCGGGAGAAAGCTTTATTTTAAAGTGTAAACCCTTAAAAACCCCCCCTTTAGTTAGATTAGGGTTTGGAAGTTTTTTATGTAGTTAGGTAGAGAATTTTTAAAGGAGCTTCCCAAATGCTGTAAAGCCCGGGGGGGAAAGCGGAGGGGGGTTTTCCCCGGGGAAAAACACAAAAAAATCAAATATAAAGAATACTGGATAAAGTTCCCAAAGTTTTTGTGTAGCATTGCCCCTGCAAAGCTTTTTTATTAACAGTTTTCTATTAAAATTTAATTTCCTGTTTATTGGGCCCCTTGAATTTTTTTGGGGAAACCCCTTCTTTTTATTTAACTGAGGCCCTCTTTGAAAGGGGCAAAACTCCCCATTTTAATTTCAGTTTACATTTTAGTTTAGGGGGTTACATTTTTCAATTTTCCCCATTCCTCCTTTGTTGTTTTATCCACCCTTGCATTTAAAATTAAAACCCCAGAAATTTTTGTAGTCAGAAAGGGGTTTGATAGGTCCCAAAAAAAATTGTATTATCCAAATTTAACTTTTCCCAGTACATGTTTTTTAAATTTGGCGCACCTACAGCTTTGTTCATTGAGGACCTTGCACTTAAATGTAAATTACAGCAATTTTGAAAGCCCACCCCAGGTGAATTGAAGGGCCCCCAAAAATCCTTTTATTTAAAAATTACTTTTCGATACGTGTTTTTTGCACTTTTCCCCAAAGTCCAGATTTTTTGATAGAGCCTCCTTGCAGTTAAATTTGAACCCAGCAATTGTGAAATTTTCAAAGGGGTGAATTGTTAGGTCCCAAAAAAAAATCCCTTTTTTATCCAAATTACTTTAATTAGAAAAGTTTTTTTTTTATTTTGGCGCACCCCCAGCTTTGTTCTTTGACAAATTTGCTTTTAAAAATTGAATCGAAATTTTTTTAGTAACCACAGGGGGACTTGATGGGGGGCCCAAAAGAATTTTCCGTTTTTAAATTTTTCCAAAATTTAAACCCATTTTTTAGATAGGGGTTTTTTTTCCATTTTGGGGGAAGGCCCCCTTTGTTGAAGATCAAATTTTTGCAGTTAAAAATTTGAATCCAGCAATTTTGTTTTTTGATTTGGGGGAAATTTTTGAAAAGCTGTTTTTTTTGCCTTTCCTTTTAAAAAGAGATTTTTCCAAAAAAATTTTCCCCTTTTCCCTTTCTCAAAATTTTTTTTTTTTCTGAACAGGGAAAGCGAAATTGGGGGTTGTTAAGGGGACCCAAAGAGGGGGGGTTTTTAGGACATGGGGTTTTAGGGGGTAACGAGAAAAGGGGGTGCCCCTTTTCCAGGGGGCTGGGGAAAAAACCCGAAATGCCCCAAAGGGGGGGGCCAAATTTTCCAGTTGCAGGACCGCCCAACCCTGTCATCGTGGGTTAGGGGGCCTGTGAATCTCAGTAAAAACAGGGGCGCCAATCTGGTTTTCAGTGGTTAATGAAACCTGCATCCAAGTTTTACCCCCTCGCCCTCCCGGTCCCGGCCAAAAATGTTCGTCATGGGCACCCACCAGCTTTCCGTTCCAACATGAACCCAGCCCTAAAATGTCGACCCCTGTACCCACCACTGTGGATAATCCATTTTTGGGAAGCCCTTTCTTTGATGAAAAAAATGGGGGTTGGGGTCGGGAAGGCATAAAAAAGTTCAAAGGCCAAAGAGGATGATTTTCTTCCCTTGACCCCCCGTTCCCGGGATGCCATCAGGGGAGGGAAGGAAGCGGTCAATCGGCAAAACCCCAGCGGGTCGGGCAACTCCTTGCGCCCCCTCTTGCTTGTAGCCCGCAGCTCCGGGATGCAAAAAGTCAGGCCGACGAATTTCACCTGTTTTGTTTGATGATGATGCGACATTCCCGGGACCCAACCCAGGGGTCTTTTGGGCCCGAATTTGTTTTGCGAGGTTTCATCCGGGGCGGGAGGGGACGATGGGGTATTTGTAAAGTATGGTTTCCCGGGCCCTCAAAAAAGGGAGGGGGCCCGGGTCGCAGAACCCCCTCATATGGTTCCCCCCTGTCCCGGTCGCGCAAAACCCGCTCCTCGCTTATCCCCTTTCAAAAAGGCCCCCGGGACCTCTCCCCTGGGCCTTTTTTTGAGAAAGCCTTGATTCCGCAAATTCCCATATGCCGCTTTGCCGTAAATGCTTTAATTTTGAGGCAAAGAACCTTAGGGGGGTTAACCACCCCCAGCATGTTGGGTCACATGTAGGAATGCTTTAGTTGAAATGGGGGCCCAACTTTTGGGCCCAAAAAAAGGCCAAAACCAAACCCCGGGCCCCCCAACCCAATTTGTAACCCCCTCTGCCCTCGCCTCCTCCCCCGGGCCACCACCAAGCATTCCTCGTGCCATGTCTTTGATTCATAAATCGGGTTCAGCTCCCCTTAGCCTCCACCGTCCCCTTCCGAGTCCCACCCGCCCCGAGGCCCATTTTCCCTTTTTTCCCCTTCCGCCAGTTTAAACGCCCTGCACGCCTTTTAAAAGCGGCCATTTCCTAGCAGCCAGCCTTCGGGTCTTCCGGGTTTGGGGAAAGCAGAAGCAAAAATTTAAACCCCCAAACCCCCCACCCCAAAGCCCAAAACCCTTGGAATGTGGGGCATTGCCCGGCTTTTCCCTTGGGGAAAATGTTGCCTTTCCGTTGGGGACCAGATGGGTTCCGCCACGTCTTTGGCCCCTTTGGCCCTGCCCCAAAAACCAGATAAACGTCAGGTTTTCTTTCCCGAAAAGCCTTTCCCTTCCCAGGCCCTTTAGCCAGGGGTTCATCAAAAATTTTCAAAGCGCATTGTCTGCATCTTTTGTCGGGAAAAGGGTCCATTGACCCAAGGACACATGGATTGTAGCAGGGCCCCAAGGGCCCGCTTATTCTTGTGCCCAGTCCTGGGTGAGCTGGGTGGAGGGTTCTCTGGGGGGTTGAGGGTTTGGTTTTCAGGTTGGCGAATTACGCTCTTCCCAAAAACCCCCAAGGGAATGGTGCAGGGTTTTTTTTCCCCCAAAGGTCCCTGGTTGGCATAAAGTCCCCAGGGGAAACCGGGCCCAGGGGTTTGAAATTAAAACTGTCTTGGAGACTTTCCACACAAAAGGTCAGGAGTGGGGGAAGGCTCCCCCCGCTAAAGAGCCAGGGGGGGGGCGGGGGTGCAAGAATCTTGGGGTAGGAAAAGGGGGGTGTCCCGTTAAGGGGCGAAAATTGCGGGGGCCCCCCTTAAGATCAGGGGGGCTGGGCCCCACCCCCTTCCCGGGCACATTTTCTTTAAAAACCCCTTGTCGTCCCAGAAAATTTCTTAAAGATTTCCCCCGGGGTCTGGACTGCCTGTGGGGAAGGCCGAAGTCTTTTTGCACTTCTGCCATTGAAACCCTGCTTCGCCCCGCCTGGCTGCTTTTGGCAGGTCACCCGGCCCCCCGTAAACCCGTTCATTTTTGGGAGTCAAAAAAAAACCCGCGGGAAATTTTCCCACCCCCACAGCCCCAGGGGATTGTGGGCCCCCAGCGCAAACCCAATTTAGGGCCATTTCGAAGGGGACACAGGGCCTTAACAAGCAGGGGTTTGGCGGCCCTCGGGGGGGTTTGAGCCACCGGGGAGTGGGGGGCAGGTTGAAAAAAGTTTGGGAAAACCACCCTTTCCCAGTTTTGAAGAAGAAAACCAAAAAAAAGCCCAGTGCGGAAAATTTCCCCCTTGTAACCCTTGAGCATTGTGGTGATCTTGTTCTGGGGAACGATCTTTTGGCCCTTGAAAAAAGGGGGTTTGGCCAGCGCGGAGGAGGAGAGGGGATACAAAAATGCGGACACGGAGCCTTTTCTCGTCAACCCCCAAAAGGGCCCCGACATTTTCCCACAATTTTTTCGGTCTTAAATTAGGAAAGGTGGTTCGGGGCCCAAGAGCTAGTGAAAAGGGTGGGCATCAGCTTTAGGGTGCATCATCTCGGCAAGTCGGGGTTTTTGTTAAAGCTGTCCGGGGAAGGGGAGGAAGGAGGGAGGAGGTATTCCTAGACACCGAGGGTTTCCGAGTCTTTCCCTTTGGGGAAAGGGGTTTGGTGGATTGGGAGGCGGAGGAGGAAGATGGGGAAAGATAAGTTTGTTTAGGGGCCCCTGACCCAGGGGTTTGGAAAGAATTAAGGCTCCATCTCTCACATGGGGCCCTTGGTGCCCCATTTCCCAAATGACCCTCGCATTGGCCATCAAAATAAAATAATTTTAAAACCTGAGTGGCCCCCCCTCCTGGAAACCCCCGGTACAAAAAAAAAATCGAAATTTTCCCCTTCCACCACCCAAATAGAGAGAAAAAATGCGGAAATGGGCCCTTGAGATTGTAAAATGGGGGACTTTCCGGGGTTGCACCCGGGTTTTCATTTCCCCCAAAAAGGTCACGGTGGAAACAACATAAACGACCGTGACGCGGTTGGGCGCCAAGTAGCCGTAGCGGGCAGCAGGGGAAAGGGTTTGCGGGCCCCAAAAGGGGGGGCCCTTTGGGAATCTTTATTTCCCAACCTCCCCCAACGTATGCAATGCAGGGACACCCCCCAAAAAACAAGAGACCAGTTTTAAGATCATGGTGCACGATTATTGCGTTTAAACACGTGTTTTTGGAGTTTTCCCGGACCCAAATTAGAATTTTGGGTACCCAAAAATGGGAATGGCCCGAGCTCGCTCGCCAACCTTTAAGGTGTTTCCCCCCCCCAGCAGCCGGGTTTTTTTCATTTTCTGAGTGGCCCTTCAGCCAGCTGGGGTTTTCCATTCCCGGAAAAAAAGCCCCCGGTTTCCACAGATAATGGGGATCGTTTGCCCTTTTCTCAAGATGAACAGGCAGGGAATCTCTGGTTGGGGCCCCAAATTTGCCGGGGTTCCCCGGGATTAGTTCCCGGTTATCTTCAAAATTCCCTTTTTCAAACAGAAAGGGGTCCTTTAAAAACTTTTTTTTAAAAGTCTTTTTCCCCCCTGAATTTTTTAAAATTCTTTTTTCCCCCAACAGTTTTTTTTGGGGTTTTTCCCTGTGAGGGACGAAAAAGGACAGCAAGGTTTTTGACAACCCCAAATTAAAATTTTTTTACTCAATTTATTTTAAAAAGTTTTTCGCATTTTTTAAATGGTTTTGAGGTCATGTCCCCTTTTAGTTACAGCTTTAATTTGGTCTTTGGAACTGAAATGTGATTCAAAGTGCCATTTCTCCCTCACAATTTTTAATAGGGTGAAAAATTTCATTTTTTAATAATTTTTTTGGGGGAATGTTGCTGTGAGATACAGCAATAATATGGTCCCTTTGGAACAGAAATGTGGTTTTCAAGTGGCATTTTTCCCTCACAATTTTTAAAAGGTGGTGAAAAGTCTTTTTTTAAAAATTTTTTGGGTAAAGTTGCTTTGAAATGCAGAAATTTTTTACGGGTCCTATTATAAAAAAAATGTTTTTTTAAACGGGACCTTTTTTCCCTTCAAAAATTGTAAAGAGTGGCTCAAGGGGGGTTTGGGGGGCTGTCAAAAACGGAATGGGTTTAGGCCCATTTTAAAATGGAAAACAAAAGGGCCAAAATAAACTTTTTTTTTCCCAAGATTTTTAAAATTAGTTTTCAATCCCTGATTGAGAAAACCCCTTTTAATAAAATTTAATAAAAAAAGAAAAAAGACAGGGTGGGTTTCCATCCTATTTTAAAAATGTGTTTTTAAAATTAAAACCCTACAAAAAAAACTTGAAATTTTACAAAAAGCTGGAAAAAAAAACCCTTTCCTGAATTGTACAAGGGAGGTACGGGAAAAAAACTTGCCCCAAAAGTAGGTTATTCGAGGACAGGGGATTTAATGGACCCAGGGAAACAGAAAAACAAATTTAACCAGAGCCATTTTCCTCCAGCACATTGATTAAAATGAGGAAAAAGAATGCCAAGAAAAAAGGGCCCCTGGGGAAAACGGGAGCGTTAACCCCGTTTTTTCCAAAGTAAAGCCCCAAATTTGGTCCGCACTCATAGGGAGGGGCAAAAGCTCCCCAAAGGCCCGGGCAGTATATGCTTGAAAAAAAATGGGGTTAAAAAGTCCTTTTTCCGGCATTTTTTAAATGGGGGGTCAGGGCTTTTTGGGGGCTTTTGCTGCGTTCCGGGAAAAGGGATTTTAAAAAGTCCAGTTAAATTTTAAAAGATGGTTAAAAACCCTTACCCCTTCTGGCACTTTTTAATTTGTGGCTGGGGTCATGCGGTTTTAAAGGTTCATCCCTGTGGTCCCAAGGGACGGGGGATAGGGGAAGGGGTGTGTGATTTTTTTTTGTGGTTTTTAAAACCCTAGTGGGGTTGCTTAAGATTTTGGCACGTACCCATTTGACGGGTTCGTGGATGTTAATTCCGCTTCTCACCCCTGTTTGGGTGTAAGAATGAAGGTTTTTTGGGTTGTCTCCCATAGTCTTTAATGGTCATCGATCAAAAATTTCCCTTTCGCCATCAATATCTTGTCGGGGTTTTTCGCTATCGACTGATGTCGATGGCCAATTTAAATCGCTAAACCCACAAATGGAAAGGGGTTTAAAAGGTCAAAATTATACAATATCAGAATTTTCATTTTTCCCCCAAAAACCAGGGGCGGGGGGGTTGGGGGGGGGAAAGGGGGGAAAGGGAAAAAAAAAACTTAAATGTAAAAACCCAATTTTGTATTAAAATTCAATAGCAAAAAAGTGATCTAGAATTAAATAAGAAAAAGTGTTAAAACTAGATCGGGCAAAAAATTCAAATTGTTTTTGCCTTCCCCCAGGGATAAAGAGAATTTTTTCCCTGACCAGTAATAGTCTTTTGGGGTTAAAAGGGAATTTAAAGTTCTTCCAAAACCTTTATCGTAATTTCCCACTTCAAGTTTTAGACAGCGATGATCTTAAGTGGAAAAAAAGGGAAAATTTTTTTTAGACCTCCCCAAGAAAAACCACTATAATGGACACCTTCTAAAAGGGAAAGGGGAAAAAACCAAACATTTGACTGAAGGAATTACGCCTGTCCCAGGTGGGGTTTCACATCCCCTCCACACCCTTGACCCACCCATATTTTCTGTACGGGATTTAAAAGACTATCCTTTGGGCCCTACCAATAGCCCAGAAGTTTTCCGCCTTAAAAAGTGACTTAAAATTTGTTTCTTGGAAAACCCAAAGGCCTAAGCCCCAACTTTTCCAGGGTTCCCTAAGCGGACTTTTACACCCTTACTGAGATGCCCCCTTAACGTTTTTTCCCTTTCTATTTTAAACCCCTTTCACAATAAAAGCGGGTGATAACCCAACCTAGAAATTTCAAACAGAGTTAAAACTTGTATTCCCCCGGGTTTTTTGAACAGGAAAATAAAAAAATTTTTTGCTTTCACAGTTTTAAGGGCCCAATACAAAGTTTAAACCTTAATTTTCCCATTGAAAAAAAAGAATTCCCTCTGTTTTCTTAGGGAGAACAAGGACATCCTAATAAAACCCACTGATAAAAAAGGAAAGGCTTTTTAAATTATCAGGGGTTTGGAAAATATAAACCCAGATCTCCTTAAAATTTTAAAGAGACCCCTATACTAAAAATGGGAAAAGGGGAAATCCAACCACATTTTGAAATGAAAAAAATTGGGGGGTTTCCCAACCAAAAATTGTTAAAAAATGGAGAAATTTGGGACCCCAATGGACAGTCCCTTTCCCTTAAAAAATTACTTTCTGATTTTTGGGTTTTTTACACCCCTTTAAAAATATTAATTCAAAAACCTTTAAACCCCCGTCAAAGTTTTTCATGGATCGGCCAAACTTTTTAAATCTTTTTATGGCTATTGATCTATAGAAGATAGTGACGCCTTTTGTCAAAACACTCATTTCTTCATTCTTGACACATCTCACTTTATAAAAAAAAAAAGAAAAAAAAAAAAAGTCAAATCACGATCTTTGGTTCCATCCCATTGCATTCTAGTTACCTTTGTGTGTGGCCTTTACACTTTCATTACCCATGACAAAGGCTTAAGAGCTGTATTTCTAGACTCTTTATTTTGAAGTTCTAGCTAAATCCTTTTGCACCGATCTACTTAATATTGTAATGAGAAACATGATTTATTTCTCTTTGAAGACCACTTCTACCTACAGTTAGGGGATATAATGATGGAATCTAATGTTGCCCCCCCAAATGCTAAATTCTACATGTCGATTTTTGAATGAAAACTTGTCTACTCTTACCCACTGTTAATTGCCTATGCTATTGCACAGTTTAGATAAGTAGATATTTTTATTGGACAGGCACCATTGCTGAAATGTCCATGTTCCACAACCATCTCAATTCAATTTACCCTGTACACTAATTTACCATTTTTTCTTCTCAAATTCTGTTTTTGGAGACAATTGTCCTTAAATTCTGATGGGATATGTGTCACAACAATTTCTTAATGAATCACCGTATTTATAGATTTGTAGTAAACCACCAACATAGTCTGCATAAGGAGAATACTTCAATGAGTATACAACAAACAGTACAGACTGCAAAAGACATCCAATGTCCACTATAGATTAGAATCTTTATGTGCCAATCTTCTTGTTTTTCTTGAAAACAAGCACTTCATATAAATATTCAATCAAAAATAGTAAAATAGTGGTATACTTATGCCAAATTGCACTCTCCGATTTGGGATCTAAGAGACTGGATCTAAAAGATGCAGTGCAGATGCAATGCAGTTTGGCATAAGTACCACTATTTTTGCTATTTATATGAAGTGCTGGTTTTCAAGAGAAATAAACAGATTATAATCTATAGTGGAAATTGGATGTCTTTTTTTAAGTTTTATACTTAAATTCTGATGGACCTAATGATTTTTACCTATCCATGAAACCGACTAATCGTAATAACCTGCTACATTTCACAAGCAACCAGGCACCCACCCACCCTCTACTAAGAGATCATTGCCGATCTCACAATTCAGCCATGTAAGTAGGATAGTAGACAATCCAGCGACCAGATTCGCATGCATCGCTGAAATGACGTCCAGATCCATTGAAAGGGATTATCCTCCTCAACTCTTTTCATAAGTACAACCGCCAGACCCAGTTCAAGCCAAGCCAAAAAAAAATCCACTCTGTAGTCCCTTGCCTACACGGTTCTTATTGTTCCTCAGTTACCAAGGAAGATTTTTTTTCCTAAACCTAAGAGCAGGCCACAGGTTGGAGTCCCTGTTTTTTTTTAACTTTATCTACTTACTTAAATGCCCTTGTGGACACTCCTATGTAGTTGAGATCACCCTAAGGATAAATCTGATATGAAAACCTTCTAGCCACTTCTGTCCACTTTATTCTCAATCACCAGATTTCAAAATTATGCTTTCAAGCCATCGAACACATACCACAAAGATGGAGTGAACATGCAAAGTCATTATGGTGATAAAAACGCCAGTTTACTATGTTATTGATTCACTCATAGTGCCATGTGCTCTAAACCCATCACACAGGAATCCCCCCTGCTTCAAAAAATAAACAACCCAAAAATAATGCTGTCCAAAAATGAATGAAAAACACGTATAAACCTTTCTTCTTATTTATTAATAAATAAACATAGATATGTTTAAAGTAATCTTTACGCCAGAAATTTCCAAAACCGTAAACCATGTATACAAAATAGAAAGCACAGAGCACTTAGCTGAATTCAGCGAGTCCTTTCCGGATAAGGAATAAAAATGAGCATGCCAAACCACCAGACGAGGGAAAAGAACTTAGCCCAAGCCGTTACTTACGTGAGTAGCTGCAAGGGCCCGATCCACGCGACGTTTCTCGCTTTTAGAAAGGGGGCGTGTCCTCCGAAAACGTCGCGTGATCGGGCCCTAAAGCAGCTACTCACGTAAATAACGGCTTGGGCTAAGTTCTATTCCTCGTCTGGCTGGCTGGCCCTGCTCATCTTATTTCCCTTTTTCCGAAAGGACTCGCTGAATTCAGCTAAATGCTCTGTGCTTTCTATTTTTAATACATGGGACGGGTTTTTAAAAATTCTGGCGTAAAGATTTTCGTTTCATACTTTTAAAATTTAAATTAAAAAATAAGAAAAGAGTTT
>JAODAL010075699.1:0-13891 GCA_025379985.1 Phyllomedusa bahiana | reverse complement strand
AAAGGGGCCACCAGGGGGGCAACGAGCGTGGAGAAATGCGGGACGAACTGCCCTGTAATATTTTTGCAAACCCCAAAAGGGGGGATGACCGGAGCCCACGGTCAAGGCCACTGAAAAACCGCTAAAAGTTTAGGGGATCCATCTGAGCCCCGGGACCCAAGAGATGTACCCTAAAGGGCAAGGGGTTCGTTCAAATGCATTTCCCGTTTGGCATAACTGGGGGCTAGGAGACGTTTGAGCACCTGGGGACGGTGGGGGTGATCTCTAGATCGGGAGAGAAATTAAATTCACCGGGAACAATAACACAGACTTAGAAAGATGGGAAATTTTGTTGACGAATTTTCTGGAAACCGCCGAAGCGTTGAAAGGGGCCCAAATGGCATACAATATTCAAATGCCACTGGGGGTATTAAAGGCCGTTTTCATTCGTCCCCTTTCACGGATAGAATCAAGTTTAGCCCGCGTAAACCCCAATTTGGGAAAAAATTTTGCGCCACCAGGGATCAAACAGCCCCAAAATCAAGGCAGGGGTATCGTTTTTTATAGTGTTTTTTATTAAATCCCCGATAATCATACAGGCCGGAGTACCATCTTTTTTTTTCAACAAAGAAAAAACGCCCCCCCCAGGGGAGGAAACTTGGTATAAAGCCTTTACGGAATTCTCCCGGGAAAATTCCGACATCCCTTAGTCTCCCCGGGCAGAAAAGGGTAGCTCCTCTAAACCCGGTTGCGGGCAATAGGGCAAATCGAAAAAGGGGGCCGGGGCGGGAAAAAGTTTTGGCCGTCTTTCGGGAAAAAAAATCGGCAAGATCCTGGAAGGAGTGGCAACCCGGCAAGGCTTCGTAGACTTTACAGAGGCGGCCTTAGAGCGGACGGGGTACAGAAGCATCGCAGTGGCACTGGGACCCCCAAGATAATCTCGCCCGTGTTTTCCCGTCTAAGTTTGGGGCATGGTCTTGCAACCAAGGAAAGGGCCCCGAGAATTTTCAGAAAGGCGAGGCAGAAGAAATCTTTTAGAGTCTCCTTGTGTAGGGGCCAATCTGCAAGGGAGGGGGCCCGTGCAGAAAAACCAAAAACGTCCTTTGGGAAATTCGCCACTGACGGGGGAAACGAACATGGGTTTCTGCAGGGGGGTTTCACGGGGAACAAAAATTGGACCCCCAGTGCGTGGTTTTACAAAATTTCCAGTGGCCCCCGAATCAACCCCGGCGGTGGCTTAAAAGGGTCCCTGTCCCCGAAACTCCCTAGTACAATCAGACGGGGAAGGTTTCTTTTACCCCTTTAGGATGCCTTTTCCTGCGAGCCCTAGGTGCAAATTTTCCCCGGGCGCCCCGGGACAGCCCCCAATGATGGGCCAAAACCCCCCACATTAGAAGCACAGCTCCCTCTGAAAAAGGGCTGCAAACGTTTTTCCGGGGTTTCCAGGTGGGCTCTCTCGCCCTGCATGGGTTCATCCTCAAAACCCTTTGGGGCGGGGGAAAGTGGATTTTCTTTGGAAAAAACCGGAAAGCCAAACAGGTACCCGGCGAGGTGGGAAACAAACCCCCCCCCGTTAGAGGGAGCTCTTAGTCCTTTTGGCAAACCAATATAAATTCGGTACTAACCGAATCAGTTCGTCCTGAGGGGGAGGGCGGGTCCGGACCAGTGATTCTTTCTTAATACACCCAAAAAGGGCCCTTTCCAAAAGTCGTCACCAAAGCCTCATTTTTTCCGTCCGGCTCTGGGCTTGGGGTCGAAACTGCACGGAGCTGACCCCCCTAAAAAGTCCCCCCGGACAGAGACGGAGAAAGGGCGGGGCGGCAGCCGGATAAGGTGGGCCCCAGTTCCTCGAAGACGGTGCGGAACACCTGGAAAAGGGTTTGGGCAGTTTTTTGCCATCAACAGATCTCCTCGGCCCCATAGGGATGGCCCCAGGCCAAGGCTTCCCCCGATAAGAGGCAAATTTAAAAAAGGGCCCCAACCTTAGCCCCCGTAGGAAATTTTAAATCCCCCAAACAATCCCCAATGTGGATGGACTTTGCCCTGATGTGCCCCCGGCTTTTCTTAAAAGTCTCCATAAAGGGCTTTGAGGGGAGGCGGCAGGAGGGCCAGAGATGTTAAAAAAAAAATAAAAAAAAAGGAGCGGGGTTGAGAGATGGGCTGCGGGAAACAACTGGTGCTGGGGCGGGGGAAAGCAGCCGCAAATGGGGGGGAATTTTTTTTTTTGGGGGGGGGGGGGGGGGGGAAAATTTTTTTTGGGTTCTGAAATCATGGCCGCGAGCTGTTTCAATACCTGGCCGCTGGCGACGGGGCCTTTCGGCCCATCGGGCAAAGGTACCCTGGCGGAATCCGGGCCAAAGATTGTAGGGGAAAGGGGTTGGGGGGATTCGCGGAAACCACCGCAGGCGAAAAATATTTTAAGCCACGCCAGGGAGCGGTTTCCCTAAGAACCCCCCCGGTATTCACCAGAGCCCCCCCAAAAAGGGGGATGGAGTTGCTCCCACGTAGGCTATCAAGTCGCTCCCCCCTGACTGATTTTGCTTGCGATGGGGGGCCGGGGTAATGCGGGGTACAGAATCGTAACCGGAACAAAGTGGGGGACAGGCAAAAAAAGTCAGAAGGGGCGGCAGAGGTTCGTGGCCCATGACGGGCAAAAGGGTCAGGACAGGCGGCAAACAAAAGGGGTCGGGAAACGTAGGGGGAATGGACTGTCAACGGGTAAAAAACAAACCCAAAAGGACCCCCAAACTCTCAAAACACATTTAAAACGCAAACCCCAAACCCAATCTGGCAGAGAGTGCAGGAGGCGAATCCCATATATGGGGAACCAGGGGCCGGGCAATTGAAAAATTTACCGGCGCGTTTGGGCCCTTTAAATCCGACCACCACGGGCGGGGCGCCCTAAGCAGGGGGGTACGCGCGCAACGGGGGGGAAGACAGGACCCAAGAGCACAGGAGCGTGGAGGGGTTTTAAATGCTGGCGCCGGAGCCCGGGCACAAGCGGAGGGTCCCCGGGGGGGCACCCCCGCGCGGGGACCCCATGGGGGCCAGGGGGGTCGCCCCGGGGGGCGCCCCGTACCTGCGCCAGCCCCCAGAAAACCCCCCTTGGGGGGAAATCTTTAGTTTCTGGCAATTTCTCTCAGGAACAGCCTTCATTTTCTCAGCACAAGAATAAACTGCCCGAGTTTCACATGAAATTTCTTTTTCGGGCCTTTTTACGATTTTTAATCGAACCAAAAAATTAAATCTCCCAGATTCTAAAACAAGCTCAAAGGGAAAGGGGTCCGTTTTATTAGCTTCTTTTTAATCAGAAAAACTTTTTTCAGCTGGGGTTTAACATACTTGCAAAAAGGGTTTCCCAAAAGGGTGTTAAAAATACCCAAATAGCCTTCTTACACATTTTACAAACAAAATGACCATTAAACCCACGGGAGTGTTTGGTTGTTAGAAAGGGGCCCCTCAAATACACCTAGGTAGATATTAAATTAAACAACCAGACACTGGCAGTTTAGAAATTCATTTTCCCCAACTTTTGACAATGAAAGAGGGGTATTTCAGTTTCCCCATTTAACCCCTTAAGGGAACCTTGGGCTTTATCCAAAACTTCCAGGGTCGTTTTGGGGGGGTTTTTAACGCACCTGGCCCGTATGGAAACGCCTGAGGATCGCGCGATCGGCGCGGGTGTCACTGTAAAAAACAGTTTACTTTCCCGCGACGTCGGCCCCGACCCCCCGGATCGCCCCCCGGGGGGGGGTGGGGAAAACCCCTTTGAAAATTATCGCGAAAACCCGGGCCCGCAATAACTAAGAGAAACCAGGAGGAGATCGCTCCCCTGCTTCTCTGCCCGGGGGCAGCACCCATCCGTCCCGGCTCCTGCCTCCTTAAAAAGACACCACGGAGGGCGAGAATCCCTTTCCCGGGGTTTCCCTGTGACTTTCACAATGCCCGGCCGGGGCCCTTGGGCATGTCCCGGCATCGTGACGACAGTTCCCAAAGGGAAAACCGGGCCCAAACAAAAAGCATGACTAAACCCCTATTAATGAAAAAGGATCTAAAGATCTCTCATTCAAACCCCCAAAGGGGAAAAGAAAAAAAAAAAATTTGTAAAAAAGGGAAAAAAAGTAAAAAAAGTGGGAAAAACAAGTAAAACACAAACAAAAAAAAATAAAAAAAAAATACGTACACCGCCCTTTTCCCCCCTTTTTTAAAAGCCAATCGCCCCCAAAAAAGGGTCAAAAAAAAATAAAATACCCATATTTGGGATCGCCCCGTGCGTAACGACCTTTTTCCCATAAATCCCGTCATGTTAAAATTTAACCTGTTTCGGTGAACGCCATAAAAAAAAACAATCACAAATTAAGATTTTTGTTTTATTTCCCGCACACATAAAATGGAATTAAAAAGCGATCAAAAACCCTAGAAACTCCAAAGTTTAAACCCAAATTTAAAAAGTCATTTCATCCCGCAAAAAAAAAAATCCTTTTTAAAAAGCTCTGTATACGGAAAAATAAAAAATGTATAGCTCTCAGAAGATAGGGGATGCATAAAATTGTTTTTAAAACACTAAAAAAACTTTTCTTTTTTTTTTTTAAAATGCTTCAACATAAAAAACTAAAATAAAATAGGTATCCCCCATAAACGTATCGACCCAAAAAGTAAAGCTAACTTTTTCACGATACTTCCCCGGGGGCCCTTTTAAAAAAAAAAATAAAAAACACTTTCTATGGGTTGCAGTATTTTCTTTTTACCCTGGCCCCCAAAAAAAGGGTTTAAAAACCATCAAAAAGCCTTGGGCCCCCAAAATAAACTAAATAAAACTCCCAAATCCCCCTTTTGCAAAAAACAAGTCCCTACACAGCTCCAAGCACAAAAAAATTTTAAAAATTAAAGGCCCCTCAAACTATGGTGATGCAAAAAAGTATTTTTCCTGTTTGGGAAAAAAAAAGTGTTTTTATTGTATAAAAGCATTTAAAAAATAAAAAAATAAACAAATTGGTACGGGGTAAACGTAAAAGAAACCCGGCCCGAGTAAAAACCAAACCCTGTCAATATACCCTACAGGACCGCTTAAAAAAAAAATAAAAATAAAAAAACACTACCAAATTGCTTTTATTTTGTTCAAACATCTCACAAAAACCTTTAAAAAGGAACATAGCATCATATCACCACTAAAAGGGACCAAAAAAAAACTTTAATCATCCCGCAAAAAAAAAAGGCCCATTAAAACAGCTCTGCACACAGCAAAATTTAAAAAATTATGGCTTCAGAATGGACAACATAAAAACGCAATTTTTTTTAGACTATTTCACTGTGTAAAAGAATAAAACAGAAAAAACTATATAAAATCAATATCAATTTTAAGTGTTTCCGACCCCCATATTTAAAATTTTTCACACATTTTCACTGCACCGGGGAATCTTAAAATTGAAAAATCAAAAAAAAATGACTGAACTGGTTTTCCCCCCCCATTTTCATTTCCCCAAAGCCCAAAAAAAAAATAAAAGGAACCCTTGTGGGGCCCAAAATAAAAGAATACAACCCCCCAATTTGATTCCCTGATGGGTGTTGAAACCAAAATGGGGCGACTTTTTGGAATGTTTCGCCTGTTCTGCTAAAATTTTGGGGGTTTTCAAATTCGACATTTTGGCCCCCCCAAAAAACTGCGTTCCAAAAGCCAAATGCGCTCCCCCCCCTTAAAAAGCCCTGCCATGCGCCCACACAGCATTTTTCAAACCCCCATGTAGGGTAATTTCCAAACTTGGAAGAAATTTTAACAAAGTTTTTTCGGTTTTTTTTTCCCCGGATTCCTTTTATATGTGAAACATTTTAAGCTAAAATTGCAGATTATTGGAAAAAATGTTTTTTTACTTTTCCACCAAACCTTAGCTAAAAAAAAATTTGTGAAACAAACCCGTGGGGGCTTTTAAAACTCAAAATGCACCCCCGGATATTTTTCCTTAAGGGGGGTAGTTTCCAATAGGGGTCTATTTAGGGGTTTTTTTTTAAGTTTTAGCACCTTTGGGTGGGCCCCAAACCTGAAATGGCGCCAAAATAAAAAAAAATTTAAAATGAGACCTCGAGGGCCGTAGGTTTCTCCTCCTAAACCCGGGGGTTATTGGGTTTTTTCCAAATACTGCCCTAGGCCACATATGGGGGTATCTCAAAAACGGGGAGACCTGGGGGAAAATTTATATTTTTGTTGCATTTACCCTTTTCACAATTTTCCGATTCCAGTGATAAATTTGGGTAAATATTGAAAATCTGCAAAAAAGTTAAATTCGGAAAAAAATTTTACCTCCCCCTTTGGGCCCTTTAATTTTTTGGGGAAAAATCCCAAAGGTTTTTCAAACTTCCCAAATAGTGTTTTAAATACGTTTAAGGGGGGCTAGTTTCTTGATACATTTTTTAAAGGGGTTTTTCTAACATCAGGGCCCCCAAAGCCACGTCAAAAACTGGAATTTGGGCCCAAAAAAAATGTATATTGCAAATTTTCTGAAATTGGGGAGAAAAATTTCTACCCAAATTTCTAAGCCCTCTAATGTCGTAAAAAAAAAAAGACATTTAAAAAAAGAGCCAAACCCATATTGGGGACCCTATGTAATGCCCTTTTTAAACTATTTTGTGTGAATAAATTTTCTGTCCCTTTCACGCAGAAATTTTTCAACTTTCCAAAAAACGAAAAATTTTTCCAAATTTTCAAAAAAAAATTTTTTTTTTTTTTCACAAACAAACAAGGGTTGTATGGATAAAAAAATTTTTTACTAACTTAAAGCACAATTTTGTCACAGAAAACAATCTCTGAAACAAAAAGGATAGGGAAAAATGTCAAAAATTTTTTCTCACATAAAAATTTACACATGTCAGATTTTTAAAAATAGGGCTGTGTCAGGGAAACCCCAAAAAAAGGGTGGGTCCCCTTTAAGGGGGGTTTAAAGGGGAGCTTTTATTGAAAAAAATTCCTTTTTCTTTCAAAAATATAGAAATATCTAAGTACCCCCCAAAATTTTTTACATAAATGTATATATGAATTCTATTTGCTAATTAAGTGACTTCTAAAGGCAATTAGTCACATTAGATTTTATTTAAGGGAATCATTGTTTGGGGGGGTGAACACATATGCACACAACACTTTTCAATTTTTTAATTTACAAAAAATTGGAAAAGCACATAGAATTTTCTTTTTACTTCACAAATACTTGCTACTTTGTGTTGCTCTATCACATCAACCTACTCTATGTGTTATCACATAAAATTTATATCATGATGTTACCTTTTATAGTAGGTTAGCAGATTCAAAGGGTGTGCTATACTATTACAATCAAAAAGTAAACACCCAATGTGGATTTTTACATTTGTTGACATATAAATATGTTATCTTAATTTAAACAGTACTAAAATGGATGAAATGGAATAAGAACAAAAGCACAGCTAACATATCAAACAAAAAGATTCACAGTTATGGCAGTTTATTTTTATAACTGGAATTACCCTTTTCATGGGCATACAGAGGGTGCCAAAGGTGTGGAGGTGTGTACACCATTAAAACTACACCTCTGGACCCTTTTTAACTGCATCTGTGACCTCAAGGTGTGAATCCTCTCAGAGGGTACGGTCTACGTGTCAGTGACGTGTCATATACTCAATGTTGCCCGGGATGATGCAGTAACATCATTATGCCTGTCTGTGTCACTGACGTCAGCTACAAGCTGAAAGAGTTCTATGGCCTGAGCCACTGTTTATTATAGGAACATGGATAGGTGAGAGTCATTCTATTTCTTTTTAGGGGCACTTAACTATAAAGGGGCGCATTTATGGGGCACTTTTAAATGGAGGAGGGGGCTAAAGGGCACTTTCTGGGGAACTGTTAGGCCCGTTCCCCGGGCTTTTTCTGCCCGGATTGGGCCGTACTGTGGGGGATTTGTGCTGCAGTACGGCCCCAATCCGGGGCAGCAATTACGTAACCCTGCTCTCTAGAGAAAGTGGAACCCGTCCTCCCCCCCGCTCGGCGAACCCCGCCGCGGTGGGGAAAGGGGACATGCACATTATTTATGGCGGGGAGGGCCCCGAGAAATGCTTGTCATGGGGCCCGGGAGGGGCCCCCCGCCGCGCTCCGGCCCCCCCCTTATTCACGGCGATTTTTGAGCTCAATAGGGCTCACAAACCCGTGGGGAATAACCCGTTGAACACGGCCTTATTGGTAAGGGCTTTGAGAGACATTATTACGTAAGAGGGCCTACGGGCACTTTGCTTATGTGGGGACATTTTACAAAGGCATAAGGAGCACAAAACTCTTTTGATGAAAAAAAGGGAACACTGATACTGGTAGGGGAAAATGAGGTAATGTTATTACAGGGGGGAGCGGGGGGCAATATCTGTTTTTTGTTTTTAAGGGAGTATTTCTAAAAAATGCACCAGAGGCAGAGCAGGCAAAGTAGTGGGGGAAAACAGGCAAGGATGGAGGAAAGTTGTTTGCAAAATGGAAAGTTTTGGGAGAGGGTGGAAATAGGTGGGTATTATTTGTAAAATATTATCTAGAACAGTATGGTGGGTTTTCAGATACAACCGGGATGTAGGGGCGTATGTGGTAAGGGGGGGTTCAATTGTGTCTAGAAGTGCTAATTTAAACTGTGAACAGCACAACAGATCCCTAAAAAATGGATCCACACCCCTTGTTCACTAGTCTGCGACATACAGCCTGCCTATAAAACCTGCTAAATACTATTGTTAGGTTTTTTTCCCCTCAGTACAGCAGCCGGGGACAAGCAGGGCATAGGCAGACTTTGCCGAGTAGAGGATGTGTTTTAGGAAAAAGGGAACCCTTTTTTCCCTTACAAACAGCGACTGATAATCGGCCCACATCCCCCCTCACTCGTTGGGGCAGAAGTTTAAAAGGGGTTGTCTCACTACAAGAATTGCTTTTTTTTTTAAAGATTTTAAAAAAACAAGTCACTTTGAAAATATATTCCATTATCAGTGTCCTAACTATTCCCAATACCCCCTTTGAAGGGGCTGCTTTAACGCCTCAGGTTGTTTTGCTACAGCCTTTTTCATCCCCTGATAGGCGGGGAGCGCTGGGCGTTATAGCTCGACCTGGTGTCCTACAAAAACATCATTGCAGACCTTGAAACCGTAAACTGGCCTGAATTCAAAAGTGAAACCGAGAAAAAAAGGGCTTTGGGGGCACACAAGGAGGTACAGTGAGCCCCTGATGAACCCCGCCCAATGCCCTGCCTATTGACGTGCTCCCTAGGGGGCAGACCCAACTGGGCGACAGCCCTGCGCGCTAGATGGGGGGCGCGGGGGAAGAAAAGTCAAACAGTCCGGGTAAACACAAATCGGGAAATGCCAAGCCACAAATAAGAACCAGAGAGAAAACATAAACAAGCCGGGGAAAAACACAAACGGGACGGGGGCAAAATCAGAAGACAACCCGGGTCAGGTACACGACAGAAAACAAAAACTATAGCACAGGTAATGAAGGCAGCCAAAATATCACGGGTGCAGCACTCACCTGCAGGGATTTTAAAGGGCCATGTTCCACGGCTTTTTTTTCGGCCGGATTGGAGCCGTACTGCCGCCGGATTTCGCTTATACGGTTTCCAACCGTCCAGTCATTAGGGGTAACCCCACATTTCTCATAGAGAAAGTGGATTCCTCACTCCACCCCCGCTCGGCAAATCCGCCGGGGGGAAAAAGTGACATACATTATCCTCGAAATACGCGCCGTGGAAAAGCAAGTCATGGGGCCGCCCCCCGCCCTTTATTCAAGCCGTAATTGTGAGGAAACCCCGGCCGCAATTAGGGCTTGAAAAAAGCCGTGTAACCCCAAAAATGTTTTCCCCGGCACCGCCCCAGCAGCTGATTCAAGGGGCCCTCCGGGTCCTCCCATTAGCTGTGCACACGCCCCCTGTTGTAGTGACTAGACCTCTGTCCTCACCAGCTCCCGCAGATGCTATCTAGGGGGGGTCCAAACAGCTGCTCCATGCAGGTTACGCCGAGCCCGACAGAAGGAAGATGAATCGTTGAGGGAGACAACCCCTTTAAAAAATGTGGAAAGTGCAGGAGCTCTCTCTGCATGCACACAAAGTTCTTAATTTTGAAAAAAAAAATTTAAATACCACCCCACCCACATTGAGAAAAAACCCCTGACCCCCATGGCATTTATTCAAAGAAATTTATACACTTAGTGTGCAATTTTGAAGGGGGTTTTTTCTCAATTATTTTTTTGGGAGTTTCTGTGACTGCAAGGACTTCTTTGGGTAATTTCAATCTTTTTTAACAGAGAAGTCAAAATTATTTTAAAATAGATTAACCTAGTAGCTTTTTTTCTACTCGAAAAAAAATGTACTTTTTCAGCAAAAGAGCCACCATAAGAGGATATAATATTCTGCTGTCACTCATGATAAAGACTGGCTTAGTGCTTGAATCCTCTGCTTGCTAACTCTCATCTCAAAAAAAGCGTGCAGCTACAGTTACAGCTCCAAGTCCCTCTATTCCCTCCCCGCTTTTACTCTTGATTACGCTGTAGGGGCCAGGATTACAGACAAGGTGGTGCTAGGCCTAGAGAGGTGAGAACCATTAGACTCCCAGTTTTGGGCACAAAACCCCTTCCTGACATTTGACATAAGTTTATGTAATTTTGGGGAAGGAGTTCCCGCAAATTGCTGTATATTCATGACAAGGCAATCACGTGGACTTAAAAATAGAGACCGCACGATCACTGCAGAAAACCAGGTGTATATTACAGCTGGTGTCCCTCAGCATTGGCCGAGACCAGAGTTTACTCCGGTCAAGGCCAATTAACCCATTAGATGCATGGTCAATTGCAACCATGGCAGCTAAAGGAAAGACAAAGAGAGGGAGCTGCCTCTGTCTCCGTCGGCACTCTGTAATGGGGTTGGCAGGGTGCCGATGGTTGAATGATGCCCGGGAAGCCTAACATGTACTGCTATGTTTGTATCTACTAGAACCGCGAGCCAAGCCCCCCAATGGGACAAGTTAAAAAAAAAAACACACACCAAATAAATACATATACTGCCCTTTTCCCATTACAAAAAACAATGGCAGAATTGTAACTTTTTGTTCATCCCGCTGCACATAAAATGGAATAAAAAGCGATCAGAAAGTAATATAAACTCCAAAGTGGTATAAATGAAAACATCAAAGAAAGAGCCTTAGGGTATTTCACCACAGCGTGTTTTACTCTGTTGCATATGTTTTTAGAGGCATGTTTGGATCTGTGTTTCGGTCCCTAAACTGACCCAAACACGCATCTAACAATGTGCATTGTGATTTTACATCGGCGTTCAGATGAGTGATCGCCGATGCGTGTTTACTTGCGTCTTTGTGATGTGTCTTTTGGATCCGTTCAAAGAATTTACATGTCAATTCTTGATCTCAAAGACGCAGCAGACGCCCTATTTAAAACTATAGGGTGCGTGTCTGCTGCAGCCAACACGCATCCAAACATGCACCTGCATGTTGGATGCATTTTGGATGCAACTGATGCAGCGCTTTTGAATGCATTTTTTGGATCCAAAAATGGATCCAACACACCCTTACACAGCTCTGTATCCAGAAAAATAAATAAGTGTATAAACATTGTTTTACACAATAGAAAACCTTTTTTTTAATGGTAAAACATAAAAAAAATATAAAATTGGGTATCACGTAACCATTTTGACCCACGAAGTAAAACACACAACATTTATACAGCATTGTGGGGCTCTGTAAAAGATAAAAATAACTACCAGGATTGAAATATTTTTGTTCAATCCTGCCTCCCAAAAAAAGAATTAAAAAACGTTAAAAAGTCATGTCCCCCCAAAAGATACCAACAAAACAGCATCCCGCAAAAAAGAAGCTCCTACACAGCTTCACATGAGAGAAAAATAAAAAAGTTATGGTTCGGCGAAACATAAAAAATATGTAAATGTAGTATCTGTAATCATATTAGACTTGCTGATTAAAGTTAACATTCATTTATACCGCAAAAGGGAACACGGCTAATTGCAGGGCATACAGAAAGCCTCGCAATTACGCCGGGTTTTGGGGAGTCGCGCGCCGATCTCCATAGACCATTCCCAAAAAAAATATTTGGTTCAGCACCTCCAAAAAAAACTTTTAAACATGGGTACACACTGTTGTGGCTGTTAATCTAAATACACATAACAATATCAGCAGCACACAAAATTAGAATACGTTGAAAAAAACATTCCTCTTTAAAAAAACACAAACGTTTTTTGGGTTCTTAGGGTTTACACTTTTGGCAAAATTGCTTAACCCACCTTCGGGCTTCAACGAGACCTCAAATGCAGGTGGGTCCTACACTACGTTTCACTAACGCTATATTTTTCTTGGTCTACCAGACCCACCTTTAAAATGTGAAGGCAATAAATCACTGCACTGATTAAAAGCTGTGAAGATAGGTGGAGTGCTAAAAACCAAGATGGAGGCAACCACCCCCCTATATACAACAAAAAAATATTTTAGGGGAAATATAAATTTAGGAATGTTTTTTTAAACATATTCTAATTTTGTGTGCTGCTGACATTGTTTGGTATTTAGATCCCCATAACCGTCTTTTACTATAAAACTTAATAAATAAACATGCTTACTCCCCGCGTGTACAATACAATGGGAAAAGACTATCCTGATCGGGAAAAAAAAGGACGGTGCGCCGCTTGTGTAATTTAAGTGAGGATTTCTCCGGGATAAAGAAAAAACTGTTTTTTGTTTAAAAACAATACAATTTAGCGTTTTTCCCCAAAAAACGGGCGTTTCACCCCGGGGGTACATATCCCGGGGAGACGGGGGCAAATTTTAAAGGAATTTTCTGTTTCGTTGGAACAGTGTCGAAACACGTAGGATGTATTGTTTTTAAACAAAAAAACTTTTTTTTACTTTATCCTGGAGAAAATCCTACATTAAAGTACACAGGGGCGCACATCCTTTTTTTTCCCGAGGGGATCGTTTTTCTATTTCCTTCTTGCACAGACCGATTTTAACCAGGCAACACAGGACGCAGGCTGCCGGACTTTGACTGCAAAGGGGGGGAGTGCTTTTCATTATACCTCATGAGTTTGTGCCCAGGGAATTTGAAAAATTACACGGGTTTAGTCTACTTTCCTCACCTGTTTTTTAATATTTTGCCCAAAATAGACTTCACTTTTTGGCGCCCTTTTATTCCCTCTTTTTTTTCTAAACTACCTTTTACAATAAAATCGATTGCTACGCGGGGAGAGAGGCGAATCCATTTTCTTTACCATAAATCGCTTTAAAAAAGGCAAAATAACAACAAGACACCAAATAAAGAAACTTGTGAAAATCCAGACAAAGGGCTTAGTACCTTAAACAAAATACATGTTAAAAATAGACTAAGGCTAGGTTTACAGGGTGATTTTCAGTACTAAATAAAACCAGAAGGGGGATCTTGAAACGGGATTGACACTGATTTCAAGGCAGATTTTCACCCTTCATATCTATGTCAGAATTTTTTAGCTCCGAAAAGAAACTGTGCTGAAAAAAATCAGCATTGTGTACACTGCGAAAAACGTTTTTTCCCATTAGAAACGGGCAGATTGCAGTCAAAAATAAATAACTTTTTTTCGTTTCTGTCTATGGCCGAGAGGGGGCTCTTTTTTTTGCGACCAAACAATATTTTTTTATTGTTACCATTTTGAGAACACAACTTTGTAATCAGTTTTTGTTTAAAATTTTTTTGGGGGGGTTTTTTTTGTAGTGGCCATAAATATGTGGATAAAAATGTTCATAAATTATATTCCTTTTTTTTAATTGCTTTTTTTATTTGAAAAGGTGGAAAATGGGTTTTTTTCAACTTTTAATTTTTTAAAACATTTTTTCTAATTCTTTTTTTTTTTTATTTAGGGACTTAACTGCTGATGATATGATT
>JAODAL010075698.1:0-13892 GCA_025379985.1 Phyllomedusa bahiana | reverse complement strand
CCGGGGTTGTGGGCATTGTCCATGTGTGACCGGGTGGGGCTGTGTCCATGTGTGTCTGTGTTGGTGGCAATGTGTCCACTGTGTGACCGTGTGGGGCATGTGTCCACTGTGGACTGTGTGTGTGGCATGTGCCCCACTGTGGACCTGTGTTGGGCATGTGTCCACTGTGTGACCGGTGTGCGGATTGTCCACTGTGGACCGGGTGTGTGTGGCATGTGTCCACTGTGTGACCGGTGTGGCATGTGTCCACTGTGCGACCTGTGTGTGCGGCATGTGTCCACTGTGTGACCTGTGTGTGCGGCATGTGTCCACTGTGTGACCTGTGTGTGCGGCGTGTGTCCACTGTGAGACGGGTGTGGGCGGCGTGTGTCCTCTGTGCGACCTGTGTGTGCAGCATGTGTCCACTGTGTGACCTGTGTGGCATGTGTCCACTGTGCGACCTGTGTGCAGCAATTTTCCACTCTGTGACCTGCATGTGGCATATGTCCATGTTGTGAGCTGTGTGTGCGTCATGTATCTTTTGTGTAACCCAGGCATCCTCAAACTGCGGCCCTCCAGCTGTTGGGAAACTACAACTCCCATCATGCATTTATATACTCTATAATGGTGGGAATGATGGGAGTTGTAGTTTCCCAACAGCTGGAGGGCCGCAGTTGAGGATGCCTGGTGTAACCTGAATGCACAGCACATGTCTGATGTTTGTAGGGCCTGGGTCCATGAATCCCAACTTACTAAAATGCTATGTGCACCCCTGCTCACGCCCACTCATTTATCCAGGCGCCAGGCTAATTTCGGTGTAACAAAGCCTAGTTATTACCTCATTGTTCATGCCAATCACTTATTGTTTGCTAGATAACGTGCCTGTTCTTACTTTAAAAGCTTTTTTCACCAACCATCTAACATGCACTTGATACGGCAAGAGTGTGAATACTTAATATGTCGACAGCAATCCCCAGGCACATTGGTCGGCAAGCAAAATTAAGCTGACAAGAAAGTATGTACTTCAGATTCCAATTTACCCTCTATCAGTTTGTCAGACACCGATTACTGTAGCAGTGAGAATGGAAAAAAAAAGCTTGCTTGTCTTTAAGAACGTGAACCTTAAAAATACAACTGCATTGTGTGTATGTCTAAATATTGGAAAACTTGACATGTGCCATTAACAGCAAATATGTAGATTGTGGGGTACGTAGCTTAATGTATAAATTCTCACACAGAACATTTTCTCTTAAGTTGATAAGTTTTTCAACATCCTAAGGCTGCATTTACACGGCAAAGACCAAATACTGGTCGGATTTTCCAACCGGTATTTGGTCTTTTTTTGGCACGCGGGGACGGCTTTTCTCCACGGTTTGTGGATTCAAGCCATTCCCCTTCGCACCCACGTGTTCATGTTCCGCCCGAAAACTGGGTGGGAGAATGAACACGTTCTAAGTTTTTCGGACCGCCGGCGGGACTGCTGCACAGATTTTCCATTGACGTCTATGGGGAGCGTTGCATGTTGGTTTTCAGACGGTTCGTAAAACCTACAAATAACCTGTGCTGTGGGGGACAAGCCCTAAAAACTTCACAGTTTGTTAACATAACAAGCCCCTCATCCATTCTCCATACAACCCCACTGCTCGGGACACAAAAGGTGAAAAACAGCAAAAAAGAGAAAAATTGTAATTAAGTAAAATAATAAGTATAGTAAAAAAAATCTAATTTTATAAATTACTATGACTATCCTTATTACACATCACAAGCAGATATGCAGAAGGGCTCTACTCCTAGCCACCAATGATGTTGTATGCTGCAGTCCTGATATGTTGTCATCATTTGTTTCAGAACATACCCCCTTATAGTGTAATGATGACATAACCCTAAAAAGAGAATTAGGATTCAGAAAAAGGAAAGGATAGACAGTATCTTTGAGGCCAAGGAAGAATCACATGTTAAAGGGGTTGTCCAGTTTGTATCAAAAGTTATTAGGAAGATCCTGATGCCCCATAAAATTAAAACAGCCGGGGGGGCGTGGCCTGCTATGTGCGTGAACGGCAGCACGGTATGTGAGCTCCGGGCAGGAATCCAATAAAAGACCAGAAGAATCGATTAAAATGGGACCCAGAAGAGGGAGAAAGACCCCCAAGTTGCTTAAGACCTCCTCCCTTGGAGATATACCGATCTCCAACTTCTTTACCCCACTCCAGGACTTGGAAATTGAAAAGCCGTCTTCCCGCGCCTCACAGGTCTCGGCACCATCTTCACCCACCTCCGTCTGTTCTTCACAGTCCTGCGGTGCCGGAGGCTTCTCTTACCACAGCAGCCCCCGGACACAGCAGCGGGCGCTAGCACCCCTGAGCCCGTCTGTACCAGCCTCTCCTGCGACTGGATCATCGCTGGCAAAGAATAGCAGTAGCACCGGGAGTCCTGACAAGTGCATCCAGGAGGCCGGAAACAACTTAAATCAGGTACCAGCTAGCCGTCCCGATTCCCTTCTCGCTGCCCCGCTGGGTGATTCCCCTAAGAGCCGGGAACTAGCTCCGACCCTGCAATCAGAAGCCACCCTCGAGGGGAGCCCTACACAAACAGGGTGGCAGCCTCCCCAACTACCGGATGCTCCAGCTGCCATCTTAGGTCCCCACGAGGTGACGTGGATGTTGCCTCTGGCACATTCATCCTGTCCTCAGCCGCGGTCGGGTCCTGCAGACAGACATCTGGGTCAGGCAATTAGCACCCTAGCTACCGATCAGAGAGCCACAGGAAGTTCACCCTGCACCCTTATTGCAGATCTGGGGAGTGGCACAGTTGACATCTGGGAGCAGGGAACTGCTCCTGACAATACTAAGGACTGCTCCTTGAACTGGGCCACGGAGGCCCCAATGCTGGAAAGTAATCACCCAGGGACTCACCAGTCGGCCCCCGAACGTGAGCAGGAGCAGAGGCACAGCAATGCCCTGAGAGAATTGTCTCCTCCAGCAGTCATGTTACGTGGGACTCCTCCTCGAGCTAAGAACCCAGATGGGGATCAAGCACTTGTGCCAGCATTTCACTCCTCATATGCTTCATCCTCGGCCCAATCCCTGCTGCAGGGGGCACACTCAGGCCGTCCTCAAGTAACTGAGGGTCGGGATGTCTCATATCTCCATGACAGCATAACTTCCCCGCAGCTACGCCAGCCCAGAGACCTCCAGACAACCAGGCCCAAGCATTCTGCGGGAGATATGACCACTGCAGGTCCAACGACTCCTGCCACCCTGCCTATATTAAGTGGGGAGAAGTATGAAGCCCTACCCCCAGTCACTGATCATAAAACAGGACTGCAACAGTTTGCCAAGTGATCCCTGGCTGCGCAGGAAATACACTGGGCTTCCAACCCAGGCTCCCCCTCATGGGAAAGTAGTCCTTGTCCTCCAACATCTGCCAGTCCTTCAAGGGTGCAATCCCCCTTGCTGTCCTGCCAGACTGTACACTCGCAATTTTCAGTCTTACCGTCTCAGGATATGGCTCTTAATGCGTTATCATCTCACCCAAGGCTTCTGACGCTTTTGTTCCTCCTACCCTCAAAATGACATGAGCAAATGGCGGACCTTCAGCAAACCTGGCAACAAAACTTGCAACGGGCCAAGCAGCAAAACCCCCGGGGGGGGCAAACCCCCCCCCAAAAAAAAGGGGGGGGGGAAACCCAAAAAATTTTTGGGGGGGGGCCCCCCCCAAACCCCCCCCGGCCCGGGGGGGGGGCCCCCAAAATTTCCCCCCCCCCCCCCAAGGGGGGAGAAAGGCCCCCCCCCGGGGGTTTTTTTCCCCCCCCCTTTTCCGGGACCCTTTTTAAAAAAAAAAGGGGGAAAAACCCTTTCCAACCCCCCCAAAAAACCCCCCCCCCAAAACCCACCCCCAAAATTTTGGGGGGCCCCAAAAAAAAATTTTTTTCCCCCCCCCCCCCCCCCAAACCCCGGGGTTTTTTTTTTCCCCCCCTAAACCCCCCCAAAAGGGGGGGGCCCAACCCCCCCCAAAAAAAAAGGGGGGAAAAAAAAACTTTAAAAAAAACCCCCTCAAAAAAAAACCCCCCCCCTTTTTTTTAAAAATTTCCCCCCCCCTTTTTTTAAAAGGAAAACCCAAAAAAAATTTTAAAGGGGGGCCCCCCCCCGGCCCCCCCCCCGCCCCCCCAAAAAAAACCCCAAACCCCCCCCAAATTTTTAAAAAACCTTAAGGGCCCCCCGGGGGCCCTTTTTTTTGGGGGGGGAAAATAAAAAGGGGGGGGCCCCCCCCCCCCCAAACCCCCCTTTTTTTAAAACCCCCAAAAAAAATTTTTTTAACGGGGGGCCCCAATAAAAAATTTTTTGGGCCTAAATTTTCCCCCCAAACCCCCCCCCCTTTTATTTTTGGGGCCCCCCCCCCCCCCAAAAAAAATTTTCCCCCCCCCCCCCCTTTTAAAGGTAAAAAAAGGGGGGGGGTTTTCCCTTTAATTTTTTCCCCTTTTTTTTTCCCCCCCCCACCCCCCCCAAAAGGCCCCCTTTTTCCCCCCCGGGGGGAAAAAATTTCCCGGGGGGGCCCCCCCCCCTTTTAAAAAACCCTTTTTTTCCCCAAAAGGGGGGAAAAATTTTTTTTTTGGGGGCCCCTTTTTTTGAAAAAAAGGGGGGTTTATTTTTTTTTTCCCCTAATTAACCCAAAAACCCCAAAAAAAACCCCAATTTAAAAAAAAAAAAACCCCCCCCCAAAAAAAAAAAAAAAATTTTTCCCCCCCAAAAATTAAAAAAACCCAAAACACCAACCCCCCCCCCAAAAAAACCCCCCAAAAAAAACCCCCCCCCCTTTTTTTTTTCCCCTTTTCCCCCCCTTTCCCCCCCCCAAAACCCCCAAAAAACCCCCTTTTTTAAAAAAAAAAATTTTTCCCCCAAAAAAAATTTTTTCCCCCCCTTTTTTGGGCCCCCCCCCTTTTTCCCCCCAAAATTAACCCTTTTTTCCCAAAAAATTTTTTTTTTTTTTCCCTTTTTTTTAAAATTTTCCCCCCCCCCCTTTTTTTTTTTTAAAAAAAAATTTTTTTTTTTTCCCCCCCCCCCTTTTTTTGGGGTTTTTTCCCCCCCCCAAAAAATTTTTTTTTTTTCCCCCCCCCCGGGGGGAACCCCCTTTTTTATTTTATGAAATTTTTTTTTTTAAAATTTTTAAAAAAAGGGGGGGGGGCCCCCCCCCCCCCCCCCCCCCCCCCTTTTTAAAAATTTTTTTTAAAACCCAAACCCCCAATTTTTTTTAAAAAAAATTTTCCCCCAACCCCCCCCCCCCCGGAAAAAAACCCCCCCCCAAAAACCCCCCCAAAAAAAAAAAGGTGGGAAATTTATACACAAGTCTGCAGCCGCCCCTTTTTTTTCTACAGGACATTCCTGGGTTTCCCCCCCCTTTTTTTAAAAATTAAACTCTACTGCATGAAAATGCAGCTCTCGGATGTGTGGAGGGTCATGCCCCCCGGGGGAAGGGGTTTTTACATTTTTTTCTAATTTCCCCATCAAACATTTAGCCGCATTTAAATATATTTCCCCAACATTTTCTCCCCCCTTTCACCATTTAAACAAAATTGTTTGTGATGCAAAACTTTGACCCTGCCCCCGCTCATTGCTCACGGATCTTTCCCTATTTTAAGTGCCCCCCTTTTTTAAATTTGGGGAAACCCAACGGAAAAAAATTATTGCAAGACGCACTTGCCCTTTCCCGGAACTGCAAACTTGATTTGAGACCCTTCCCAAAATTTTAAAACATAGGGTGGACCATACCTTCTCAGACCCCAAAGGGAAGCTTTGGGAAATGCATTAAAGAGGGCGGTCCCCGATGAAAAATAGGGGTCGTCTGAAACGGACAGCCAGTTAAAATTTCCCGTCTTTGTTATCCGAGCTTTAAGTTGCGGAAAACCCCTTTTTAAAAACCAGGGCTCCGAATCTGAAACCCGAAAAACATTACTTAAGTCCTGGCGCTCATGGGAAACCAAACATAAACGATAAGACAGTTGCTGAGACTGTTTTTTTAGTGGAGTAACAAACCGCAAAACTTGGCTAGAGAAAGAGGGAGAAGAGAAGCATCTCTGTTTGTCCCCCCCCGACAAGACACCCGGGTTCCCCCTGAAAAAACATGACAGAAGGGCATACTAGGTGTCTTTCATCAAAACTACTCCAACCTAATGAAACCCCCCCAAAACCAAAAAAAGTCGCCTTCCCCACGGGGTCCTTATCGCCCCCGAAGGGGTTCTGCAAGTACGACTCATTTCCCCCCCTTAAAAATTTAAAATTTGCTAGCGCCTTAACGCCCCCCTTTCTCCAAGGGGAAACCCCAAGCAGCCATCGTCTCCCGGCCCAGACGGCTTCACTTCTAAATTTTCTAAGCTGTTACAAGAAAAATTTTAGAGTTTTCCCTTTTTTGCCTTTAAATTTAACTCAGGTTTTCTTCCCAGTTACCCTTTTTGGCCCCCCATTCGCAAAAGCCCCTATTACGGTTTATACCTAAAGAGGGCAAGGGACCCAGCACTCTGTCAGAGCTCCGTCCCCAAATCGCTATTTAAACCCGGGCGCTAAAATATCCCCTAAATTATTGCCTTTAAGGGAATGAAACCCCCCCTTTTGAAGCCCCTTTAAATTTATCTTGAAAACAAGTGGGTTTTTTTTCCCACAAAGAAGCTAGGGATAAACACCCTCAAAACTTTTACCTTTAAACAAAACACGTCCCCTAGATTAACATTCCAACTATGTTTTTTTCATTAATGCAGAAAAGGGAAATTTAAAGGTGGGGTGGTTTTCCTTTTCCCATGGTGCCGGCCCGGGGTTTTTTGGGGATTGGCCCCAAACCTCCTTGAAAAATACTTTCCCTCTATAATTCTCCCCCGGCTCAGGTCAGAAAATTTAAGGGTAACCCATCTGACCTTTCCCTTTTTTCATAATGGTACCAGGCAGGGGTGCCCGCTTTCCCCTATACTGTATGCGTTACTATGGAGCATTTTCTTCAAAAATATACCCCGGGGAAAAATCGTCAATTTTATGAAATTTAAAAGTGGGAATTTTTATGTTAAGTGCTCAGCGTTTTTCGGACGACCCACTGCTGTATGTTTACTGAACCCCTTTATCTCCCCCCCCCCCCAAATTTTCCCGTCCTTGGGGCGTTTGGTTATTTACAACCCCCAAATGAAAAATGAAACCAAAAAGTTGGCTCTGAGTCCTTTAACCCTTTTCGGCAGAGGACCTTTACCAACTGAGGATGAGTTATTGTTCTCTTGAGCCCCCCCTCAAACAAATATTTTGGAATTTAAAATTCCCCCCTCGGTTTCCCCCAAAAAAGTCCTTTTACTCAACTTTTCCCCGCTCTTTAATTTGATCCGTATTTTACCCTTTTCCCCAAAAGGGGCAAAAAAGGGTTTTCTTGGTTTGGCCGCATCAACATAGTCAAAAAGAATATCCTTTCACTTTTACTAAACTTATTTTTGGGCCATACCCATCCTACCCCTAAGGGCCTTTTTTTTTGATCTCTTTCCCCAAACCTAAAATTTTCGCCTTTTCAGGGCGCAAAAACTCCCCAGGTATCCCGATCCCTATGATGAAACCCTAGGTTGAAGGAGGGGCTGGCGATTCCCCAACTTTCATCCCTACTACCTGGGGCATCAGCAGTCAAATTTTTGGATGGGGTTTCCAACTGTAAGAGGGAAATTGGGGTGGAATTTAGGCTGAGTTGATGGGTTTCCCCAACCCGCCCGGGTGTTTTCCCTGTTCCCCGCAATTTTTTCCCCAGGGAAAATCCTTGTATCCCTTTCCCTTTTAATTTTGTTTTACCGGGTTTTGAAATTAGGTTTTTACCCCCCCCAATCCATGCATATTTGAAAACCCGGGGGAGCGGGTCACTCCCAAATTTAAAGGGGAAATTTTGGCCTCCCGATACGTTAAAATCTGTGGCCTGGGCATAGGAGGGGACAGAGGCCCTGGGGTTATTAAGGGTGTATATCTGCAAAGGGACCATTAAAGCCCCCATCAGGGCAGTGGTAAATGGGCTTCATGTGCCCTAGATTTCCCAGGGTTTCACTAAATAAACAGGAGAAATGGTGTCCCTTTCCCTTTAAGCGCCTCTCTCGCTCAAAGAGCCCCCTCCAGTTTTAGAATTGGGGTCTTGGGTCTGAACCCCACTACAAATTTGCTCTCTAGAAATTTTAGGCCCTTTTAAAAAAAATGGGGCATCATTTTAAATTATCCCTTTTTAAAAAGCATTTGGAAGGGATCTTGCAGAGATCTATCCGACGAGGACTTGGGGGGAAAAACTTTTACCGGGGCCCGCGGGACCTAATTGCTATTAAAGTGCCCCAAAAAACTCAATTATAAGATTTTCTCTCGCTGGTATAGATCCCCCGGGAAAATTTCATTTTACCACCCTCGGTTTTCTAAAAAAAAAGGGGGGTTTGCTGGAATTCAAAAAAAGGAGGGTACCCTGCTACAATTTGGTGGAAAGTCATCCTTCCCGTCTTTCCCGGGTTTAAAGTGATCCCGGTTTTTTGAATTAATCTCAAATGAGAGGGCTGGATAATTTAACCTACAATTCTTTCCTTTTTTTGTCCGTCCGGGGGTTTTGTCTGCTCTCTGAAAAAAAAAGACTAATCACCACTTTATTGGGAAAGCCCACCCAAGGGCAGTGATTTCCCCGACTATTGAGGTTTCTACGGGCCCGTCCCCTTAATTTACAAAACTGGTTTGAGGGAAAACCATTAAAAAACTGCAGGTTTGGGGGGGTTATGAAGGATTCAAAGGGCGATAATTATTAATTTTACAAGGGTTTGGGGGTAACTGGTTTACTTTTTTTGCGTGGATACTTACCTCATTCTCCAACCTTTTGGTTTTTGGGTACTTTTGAAATTCGCTTTGCGGACACTAAAGGGGCGGCGTTTGGGGGGTAATTCCTAACTGTACCCCCACCTTTCCCATCTCTTACCCCTTTTTTTAGGCTTGATTCCTTAACGTTCCGTTCTTTTTGTTTTAGATTGAATATCCCACTGTACTTTTCTTTTAGAAGGGATCCCTAGTAGGGGCCGGGAAAGGCTTTTGCCACTTTTCCCGTTGTTGCCCCACTTTAAAGTAAAACCGCCCTGGAGTCTTTTATAAGTGTTCTTCCATACCCTCTTGGTACAAAAGAATAGAGAAAAGCAAGACTCACCGGGCCCCATTGGGGGACTCCTTAGACTCCTGAGATCATCTTCTCTCTATGCATCCTTTCTCTAACAATTTTTGATGCAATTTTTAAAGCTTTATTGTTTGAATTTTTAAAATTTTCCCTGTTTTTTTTGGGAAAATGCTAAATACTGTTGAGTATATCGGTCCCCATATGTTCTTTTTTTTTATGTTTTTAAGATTGCTCTGTTTAAAATTTTTTAAGTTATGCTCTTTTCACTGTATGCTATTTTAACTATAATTTTGTCATCCCCCTCTTGAATGTAATCATTAAAAAAATTGTTTGTTGGGTTAACCGGCCCCTTTTTTTGTTGTTCTCAATAAAGATTTTGAATATGAAAAATAAAAACAGCCTATCCTCAACTTCTTCCAGAGGAGCACATCACTGCTGGAGCAGTTGTTTAGCCGCAGCAGTCATGTGCCTCTTTCCCCCACCCCCTTAAAGTGGGGCATTTTTTAAGCAGAGGACATGAAACCCTTTTCAGCCCCAAACAGTGACCAAAAGCGGGATGTTTTTCCCCCAGGGGAAAAGTCAGAAGAACCCGGGAAACCCTGCACCCGGGAAAATGGGGGGGGGCAGAGGAAAGGGGAGTATAGGATTTTTTTATTTTTTATTTTGACCTTTACCCAAATACTTTTAAAAAAAAATAGTAGGAACCCCAATTTTACAAATTTCTATTGGAGGGCCCTTTGCTTTTTTGGGTGCCTGCAGCCAGAATTGCAGTTGGCGTTATTTGGGGCCCGAGGGCTATGTATTTCAGCAGAAATTTAATTTTTTTCAAAAAAACCTCCAAAAAACCAATGTAAGAAAATTAAGTTTGCAAGTCTATAGTAAGCCTAAATCCATCCTCATTTCTGCAGAAAACCAGACAAAATATTAACACTTCCCAAATTAAATTTTGGGTGGGTAAGCACCAATATATGACTTGGATTTTCCCCTTTAGGGGAAGAAACAGACTGTCTGTGGCTGGGAACAGTCAAAAAAAGGGTTTATTTTTTTATCCCGGGGAAAAATCCTGGTCTTTAATGAAGGTGTCTGTAGCCGGCACAGAACAATTTTTCCAAATTGACAGACTTTAAACCCAAATTTTCCTTCTTTCCAACCATGTGCTTGCTTTAAAAAATTTGATTCCCCGTAAAAAAAAGAACATTTAAATGTCTTCAACTGACAATGTATGGAGGAAGAGAGAAGTATAATGAATCTGCTAAATTAGCTCCAATTGCACAATGCATATGGAAAATCTGGGCTGATATCCCCTTTAGCTAAACAGCTACTAATAGAGCACAATAGAGCTGTCAAACAATGTGACTTTCATACAATTAATAGTGTAGCAGAGAGGTGCAACATGTTCCTGAGTATCTAAAAAACCCAATGGAAACTATACATGGCCATGGGCAAATTTCTCTTATCTCGGTAGCACAGGGGTCCCCAACCTCTTGGCCGCAAGCACTGGTGGCTTGCAGACCCAAGCTGGATGGCTCAGCTGACATACAGTCTTGTCGAGGATGAAAGATGCAGGTCCCAGGCGTCAAGCAGGTGGTCACACCTGGGTAGCGGGAGTGCGTGGATGTCTGGCTTACCAGATGTCTGGGAGGTGTATTGAATTGGCACAGGAACAACAGGAACTATTCAGCTTTAGGACCTTGCAGGCTTTACCCACTGGTGTTACTAAGGCCTCGTTCACACGGCTTCTTCTGGGACTGATTCCGTCCCAGTCATTACGCTAATCCACAGTTCTCATAGAGAACTATGGATTCCGTCTCTTTTCCCCGCTCGGCGAATCCGCCGAGGGGGGGAGAAAGTGACATGCACATTATTTATGGCGTGTAAGCGCCGTGAATAATGAGTGTCTATGGGGCCGGCGAGCTACCGCCCGCCCCCGCTGCACGGCAGCCGGCATAATTGCGGGGTGAAATCCGTCCCCGCAATTACGTCGGCAATAAGTCGTGTGAACATTGCCTTAGCAGGTTACACTACACTGAGAGGTAGACAATAAAGTCAGTAAGGTTCGCAAAACTCTTCCACTGCAACTGCCTCCTCAACACGTCTCCAGACAATTCCTCTCTGGCCCTTTGTCTTCTCCCTGTTTTTCTTCCACAGCTCTAATGTCAGCAGGACAATAATATTTAAGGACCTAGCTTTCCTCTCATCCTGTACTCCTCACTGTTGGCTAGTAGGAGAACGATCCCAGATGCTGGAACACACTTTTCTAACCAACTGAACACAATTCAACCATTGTTGGACTGGGATGCCTAAGATCTACCAGTGGAAATTCATTCTGGGGGTGCACCTTACAGCTATTGTTCATGTTTTTAGGGTAAGTTCACACTGCTTAATACAGGTGTATAGCGGCACGCACTGTGCACATGCTGTACGCCGGGTGTTTTAGAAGTACGCGCTGGTCAGCGTGTATTTCTAAAGCACTCTGTGCCGGCTCCTATTCACTTCCGTTTTCCCTGGCGCCCATCAAAGCACTGAAGGAGTGCTATGATTTTACAATAATTGCGCGCCATACTTCAGGTGTATTGCAACACAATTACGCCCTGAAGTACGGCCTGCAATTACGCAGTGTGAACTTACCCTTATACTTCTTATACTCTGCCTCTTGCTGTCTCTTTCTCTCTGCATTTCTGCCTCTCTCAAGGATGTATATGTAGGTCTGCCATGCTCAGGGGTCTAACAGAGGTTTCCCTGTTCCTTTGTGAGCCAGTCCGAGTCTGAGCTCAACACAGAACAGAATTGGCTAACACATGGCAGGCTCTTTTTTATATGTGTGCCTGCAGCCCTTTTCTCCTGAACATGCTTCCACACACATGCTCGCCCCTTCCCTAAGTAAGGTTCTTAGTCACCTTAAACCCTTACTATTCCCTATATACAAAATATACCCATTTACATGTAATACACAGTACATCTAT
The DNA here is from genome assembly GCA_025379985.1 of Phyllomedusa bahiana. NCBI lineage: Eukaryota > Metazoa > Chordata > Amphibia > Anura > Hylidae > Phyllomedusa > Phyllomedusa bahiana. Next base: position 1,815 of record JAODAL010075698.1, on the reverse strand, counting down.
ACACCTTACACACAGGCACAATTTGTTCATAGGGAGTGATTCTATCCCTACACTACTAAAACGCTTGTGAAAGCAGCACATGTGCAGGGAGGTAAGCCTTAGTAACTTGAACTGCAATCGGTAGCCAGTGAAGGGATTGGCAGAGAAGAAACGAGGAGTTGAGGATGGATTGAAGGGGAGCAGGAGTGCTACATGGGAGAAGGATGTTGCAGTAGTCTAGGTGGGAGATGACAAGGGCAAGGACTAGGAGTTTTGTAGTATTGAAGTTAAGGAATAAGCAAATTTGAGCTATATTTTTCAAGTGGAGGCAGGAGGCAGAGGTAAGGGCTTATACAGTATGTGTGGCTTGAAGGATAGGAAGGATCAAGGATTATCCCAAGCCAGTGGACCTGTGGCACAGGGAAGAGAGTAGAGATGTTGACTGAGATAGATAGATCAGGTGGGGAGATAGAGTGGGATTATAGAAAGGTAATAAGTTCAGTTTTCTCCACATACAGTTTTAGGAGAGGGGAGGAGAAGGGGGGATTGGAAAGAAAAGACACTCGGGGAAATCCGGGAGGGCAAGGGTTTTAATTTTCGGGGCGGGGGGTTTGGGTAAAAAGGGGGGTGCTCAGCATAAAATTTGGTTTTTAAAGCCGGGGTTGTTCCCAAATAAAAGCTGGCCCCGGACCGAGGGTGTAGTTTAAGAAGAGTGAACCCAAGATTGACCCCCGAGGAACCCTCCAAAAAAAGAGGAGGAGGGGGAACCCGGGAAAGTGAAAGCCACAAACGCTAGTCAATAAAGGTATAAAGGGGGTTTTCCGGGAAAGGCCCCGAGTCTGTGTTTCCAAGGTATGAGAAAAAGGTTTTGAGGGGGGAAATTTTGTCAAAAAGTGTCAAAGGGGGGGACAGACCCTAAGGGGAAATTTTTAGAGTATTGGCATGAGGCTTTAGCAAAAACCTAGGTAAATTGGTCATTTTGGTTTAAAAGGGCAGTTTCAGTAGGGGTTTGGGGATCAGAAACTAATTGCAGCGGGTTTCCCAAGAGAGCGTGAATAAAAAAAGGGGGAGGACAGTTCAAGATAAAATTGCTGTAAATGGAAGCAGTGAGTTTGGGTGAAGGGGAGGAGGGGTCAAGAATGGTTTCTTTAGATGGGTTGTGATGGGCGTTTTTTAAAGGAGGGGAAAGGGAAAAATGAAACCAAAACAATACAGGATAACACCTAGAATAAAGATACATTTAAAAAATAACTTTTAATAAAAATAAATTTAAAAAATTTAGGGAAAAAAAAAAACAAAAGGGGCACCCTCAAATATACCCTATCAAAAACCTTTTTCTTTTCCCCCAAAAATGGGAAATCGCCCCCAAAAAAGGGCGCCCCCAAACTGGAACCTAAACTAACCCTGTCCCTAGCTACATCTAAATGAAAAAAAGAAAAAAAAACATATACCCCAAATGGAGTCACAAAACAAAAAAAGTGCTGTTTAAATAACAAAAACAACAGAATTTAAGTTTGATGTTCAATAATACATGAATTGGTTTATGCTCATAGGAAGATGATCAATAACGAAAAAAATATTCCAAAATTTCCCAAGCGTTTCCCCCCCAGATACTGGGGGTTTAACAGGGAAAAATTGCAGTTTTATAACAACAATTCGGGCATCTAAAGAAAAACAAAAGAATTTATGCAATAAATATAAATCAAAATCCCTTAATGATGGGGAAAAAAGGGGGGTAAAATTGAGGGCGGGGTCCAGGATAAGTCATGTACAGACCCCCTATCTGATTATAGTACGTCCCAAACAGTAACAAAATTTAGTGAATCACAAGGACAT
>JAODAL010075697.1:0-13892 GCA_025379985.1 Phyllomedusa bahiana | reverse complement strand
GAGGTCAAGGAGGTGCTGGCGCAGAAAGACAGTGAGGGGGAATCGGTTCTTTCTCATCGACTGGAAGGGGTTCGGGCCAGAGGAGCGTTCGTGGGAGCCGGTTCGCTTACCTGGCCCCGCTCCGGTGAACGGCGCTCCTGTCCATCCTGGCCATCGTGCGCATGCGTGCCCCCTAGTGCGCGCGCGCGACCGCTGGTTTAGATTTAAAGGGCCAGTGTCCCGGTAATTGGCTTATTGCCGGGCGCTGGTCCTATATAATGTATCCGCCCCCGGCACCTGTTGCCAGATTGTTGGTGTGCTTAGAGTGAGTTTGGAGTGTCCTTGAGTCCGTATTGCTTATCCGTGTACCAGTCCGTTCCGCTACGTTTCCTGACCTTGCCAGTTTGCCGCCTGCCCTGACCGTCTGTCCGTCTCTGACCACGAACCTCTGCCGCCTGCCTGCCTTCTGCCTGTCCCGACTACGCCTTTGGATTACGATTTTGTACCACGCTGTACACCGGCCGCCACCGCAAGCAAGTCACGTCAGGGGTAACGACCTGGTAGCCTCACGCCGCAGCAAGTCCATCCCGCTTTGTGGCGGGCTCTGGTGAAAACCGGGGGCTACTTAGATTCCTTTCCCTGGCGTGGCTTAACTACCACCGCTTGCGGTGGTCCAGTGGATCCACCGTACCGTCACAATAACTAATCATGAGATTCAAAGATGAATCATTAAACCCTTGGTCTATGGATAACATGATCTGTTATGAGAAAAACACATTGGGGCACATTTACTATTGCTGTCTAAAAATTAGACAGCGTAAACATAGATAGTCTACCTAAAATGCACTAGATTTATCACAGAGGCTCATGTTGTTTTAAAAAAATTATCTCATGTCTAGACTTGTCTAGTTTATAAAGACCAATTATTAGTTGCCATACTATGAACCAAAATTCTGCAGCGGATTTTTCACAACAGGTGTTTAATCCCTGAATCGCCCAATAAATTAAGGGGAACAATTTGATCTGGTATTTAAACAGTCCTCCTTATCATGTTGTTCACATTTTGACATCATGAGACCAAGACAACACCTTACAATTAATTGATCAACAGTTCTTGGCCATTGTGAGGTTTCAAGCAATATGCTCTCAGACAGAAGTGGTCACTGACCTTAGAGTTAGAGATGGGCGAATTGATTCTAACGAAGTGGAATTCGTTTAGAATTTCAGGAAAACTTCTGTTCTGAACGAAGTCGAAGTTTGGGTTACTTCGGGTGAACAAAGTGTGCTTTTGATTGATAAAATGGCTGCGAGCACATGGCGCTACATGGGGCAAAGCACTCTGGGAGGAAGAAGGGCATAGCCTGCATGACATGTGCAGAGATGAAGCCAATCAGAGACCGGCGGGATTCTGTGACGTCACCGCACTATATAAGTCCGGGCGCGACGCTTGGAGCTCATACCGCTCTCACTGTACTGATCAGGGAAGGTGCTGCCGCGGCTGATTGTTACTGAAGAACTGATTTTTATACAGCGATTTTTGTGGGGTGTCTCAGCTTGTTTCAGAGACTGCTTCTCTTAACGTTCTATTTCTGATTTTTTTGGGTATTGGATCTGAAATCCAGTGTGCGTCCACTGCAGCTGCATATACATTTAAATCCTATCTGCTCACAGCACATTGAATATCCAATGGGGATCTAAGCCAGTTCCTGTTGTATTCATTTAAAGAAACAGCGTTTTTACAATACAAATACCACTTCATTTTTGGCTGCTCAATTCTTTTGCGCAATTTACATCCAGAGGTTAATTAAGCGTTGTTCTGCTGTTGTGGTTGTTTTTCAGCTGTGGTGATCCCAAGAAACCGTCATTTTCAACGCCAAAATATATACATTTTTCCTGTAGCATAATTCACAAGCAAAGGTTAATTACAATTTTATCTCTTATTGTGTGGCGTAAAAAAACACCGCATTGTAACACGCTACAAAGCTACTAGTTTGTGGTGGCTCAATTCTTTGGCGCAATTTACATCCAGGGGTTATTTAAGCGTTGTTTTTCAGCTGTGTTTATCCCAAGAAACAGTCATTTTCAACGCCAAAATATATACATTTTTCCTGTAGCATAATTCACAAGCAAAGGTTAATTACAATTTTATCTCTTGTTGTGTGGCGTAAAAAACACCGCATTGTAACACGCTACAAAGCTACTAGTTTGTGGTGGCTCAATTCTTTGGCGCAATTTACATCCAGGGGTTAATTAAGCGTTGTTTTTCTTTTTTTATTTCAATAAGCTTTATTGAAGTAACATCAGGCACAAAAAATACAACAAATTATGTGAAATAACAGTCACGTTTGTGCAACACTTTGAGAATATCAGACTTCCTTCTAAATTGGTAGGCTGAATGTAGACAAGAAAGGGTATCTAGAGTTGCGGTCTTTTTTACAAAGTGTCTTTCCCGACTAAACCTAGGTCGGTCCAACCCCTCTCCAGCTGAACCACTTTCGAATCCTCTACTCGCGATCCAGCAGGGGAGCGGGAGATTACAAGCATACTGGTACATATTTGTCTCTTGTCATCAAGCGGCAAACAGAAAATAGCCTCTGAGTAGGAAGGAAATAAGCACCCTAAAAAAATTTGTATTGCTTCAGAACATTTTCAGTACTTTTTCGAAACATTATCAGAACTTTTTTCAGACGGGGGCTGAAGGCTCGATCCCCCTCTGGGCGGCAACAAATCGACACTCGCGTATCCAGAAGACCCAATCCCATGTGACTGGCTCGGGGACGGGGGGAGCAAAAAACAAGAAAGGGGGAAATGATCTAATCAGAGCCTATAGGCCTGTCGACCGCGCAGAATGGTACTAAGGTGATTTTAAAGGTCACCCAGTCACCCCATGTCCTGTAGAATCGATCAAGGGAGTTCTCCTTCTTGACCTCAGTCCTCCATTCTTTGTATGTGAAAAATCTCTTTAAATCATTCTGTTAGGGATGGAGTTGAGAGGTCCTCCATCTCCGGGGGGATCAAAATTCTAGCCGCTGCCAGAAGGAAAGCACCCAGTCCCCCTTTCAGGGTTCTTATTGGTACAGGTAACATGGAGTGAAGGAGGGCCCGTGGATATTTTTGCAACCGTATCCCGTGATTTTTCTCTATCCCTCAATTACCTGGCACCAAAATGGCTGCAAGTCTGCACATTCCACCAGATATGTGTCATGCTTCCTGGTTATTTCCCGCATCCCCCAGCAGGCGTCAGGACTGTGGGGTATAAGTGTGTAGTAGGGTGGGTACTCGATACATCTTGAGAGTATTTTTGGGTTCAGTTCCTGTATGCGACAGGAAATTGAGGTCTTATGCACTAGGGTGTATCCCCTAGCCCACCCTCGTCAGTTAATGTGTTCCTAATTTTTTTCCCCCAAATGTCCCTAAATATAGGCCTACCACGTGACATGGCATCCAGGATCAGATTATAAACCACCAAGATTGCATGTCTTGGGGCCTGTTGCTGTATGCACAGGTTCTCAAAATCGGAAGGATTTCTAGCTAGCTCACACCCAAGCCTATTAGTGTCAAAGTAATGCTTAAGCGCATGTATTGTAGCCACACATTAGGCGTCTGATTCTGAGCCGCCACACCTTCCTTATACGGCTTGAACACAGCGTTTCTAGTAAAACTACCTATTACCTGGGGACGCTTCCCCACAGGGTCCTGGTATAGCAGACAAGGAGCCGAGATCTGGAGGTCAGGGTTGCCTTTAATTGGGACCAGTGGTCCCCCGGGGGAATACAATTTGTACTGCATTCCATACTTTTTAAACACTGATATGGTTATCCGTGCTATCAGGGGCAAGCGAGATAACCTGAAGTCTCTAAGACGAGGTAGAAGCCATGGCAAGAAAGATATTTTCCCGTCATATATAGTGTCCTCAAGCTGAACCCATGACTTTGAGGACCCAGCGTGAAACCAATCCAGCACTCTAGCAGCGATCGTTGCAACAATAATGACGACTTTATGTCGGGGCGGGCCAGCCCTCCCTCCCCCTTATGTCGACATCAGGATGCTTTCAATTCAATCCTCGCCTCACCCCCTAACAAACCTACCAAAGCAGCTGTTGAGGTCTCTAAAGTGGCTATCAGGGAGGACAACTAGGAGGGTTTGGAGCAGGTACAGGAGCCTCGGGAGGACATTCATTTTAATGATGTTGATTCGACCCGTCCAAGCGAACTCCTTCCGGTCCCATTTACTTAAGTCTGCTTTAATGGTCTGAACGAGAGAGGCAAAGTTCAGATGGAAGAGATCATCCAGATTCTTTGGAATCTGAACGCCCAGATATGGAAAGTGGTCTGCCACCCATTTGAACGTAAATCTGTTCTGCAACGTCCGCAGGCCCCCTCGGTCCAAAGTGACATTCATTGCTACACTCTTAGCCCAATTAACCTTGAAATTGCTTACTCGGCCAAATCTGTCCAACAGATCCATCAGAGCGGGCAGGGAGGATTCCGGTTGTGTAATGTAGAGCAGGAGATCATCGGCAAAAGCTGTGCATTTATATTGCCTGTCTTTAATCTCTGATCTCCCGATCCGCTCTGATGGCTCGCATCAAGCACTCCATTACAAGTACATACAGAATAGGGGATAGAGGGCATCCCTGTCTCGTCCCATTGCGAATATCAAAGGAACTGGACAGCACCCCATTGACCCTGATCTGCGCTGACGGGTTCCTATACAATGCCATGATTCACTGCAGCATCACTGGGCCAACTCCTGCGTTTGACAAAGCAGATTCCATGAAGTTCCAATTACCCTTTTCAAACGCCTTTTCTGAAATCGATAGATAGAAGCATGAGGGGGCTTCTGTGTTTTCTGCGCAGGGGTCAATCAGGGAAAGGGTTTTCAGGGTGTTATCCCTTGCCTCTCTTCCTGGCACAAAACCGACCTGGTCCGTGTGTATAAGGTTTTCTAAGATGGTGTTAAGCCTGATGGCAATAAGCTTGGCGTATAACTTGGTGTCCGTATTAAGGAGCGAGATGGGCCTATAGCTATAGCATAACATAGGATCTTTCCCGAGCTTCGGGATCACCGTAATGTGGGCCTGTGTGAAAGAGGGGGGAAAGGGCTGGGTGGCCGAGACCGAGTTAAAGGAGGACAGGAGGGGGCCTGTCAATTCCTCCCTAAAAACCTTATAGAATTTGGCTGTGAAGCCATCGGGGCCCGGGCTCTTTCCAGCCGGCAAAGCGGAGATAGCCTGCCCCAGCTCCTGCCCTGAGAAGGGGGTCTCGAGTGCCTCCATCCGTTCCCTGACCATGCCAGACACATGCGCCTGCTCTTCAAAGATCCTCAGGTTTCTACCCACCGAGTCGGCCCCCCGGGTCGGCGGAGGTAGGTTGTAAAGCTCCCGTTAATAGCCGTGGAACTCGTCTAAGATTTCCCCCGTGTAAAATGTTGTTTTACCCGCCTTGGTTTTAACCGCAGGTACAAAGAGTGCAGCTCTTTTGTCCCGGAGTGATCTGGCCAGCATTCTACTTGGTTTATTACTCCAAGCATAGTAATTCCCTGCGCAGATCTGACGGAACCTGGCCGCCTTTTTATCCAGCAGCTGCAGAATGGCTTGCTTTGTTTGCAAAAGGTCCCGCAGATCCAAGTCGGATAGTGTCACCTTATGCGCGCTCTCAAGCTCCGCCAGTCTGGCCAGCAGTTTTTTAAGTTTGGCTGCCGCTTCTCGTTTTAAGCGGGCCCCATGCTTTATCAGAAATCCCCCGGATAAAACATTTTAACGATTCCCACTTCCCCTTGAGGTGAGGATGGGTCCGAAGGTGGGTGCTAACAAACAATTTGATAGTCTGTGATAGGTCAGCGGCACAGACGAATCATGGAGTAGCGATTCATTAAGTCTCCAATTAAATTGCCTGGGCAGCGCGCGGGGGGATATTCAATTCACATGAAACGGGGCATGGGTCCGAAAGAAGTATATTACCAATGCTCGGATTTTGTGCTGGGGTAAAAGGGGTGTGTTGAAGGAACACATAATCTATTCTGCTATAGCCCCCGTGGGATACAAGTAAAACGTGTAGTCCTTTCCCTCTGGATGGGTAAGCCTCCAGATATGCAGAGCTCCCATATCGTGCAGGAGCTCTTAATCCTATTTAGTCTATGGTGTCGAGACCCCAGGAGCGCCCAATGAGGTATCTACACAGCTGCATAGCCACATTGAAGTCCGCAAAAGGACAATTTCCCTCCCAGCAAATTCGTTTAAAATTTGTCAGTATCCTTTGCACAAAGGCGAGCTGCCCTTGATTAGGAGCGTAGATGGTCGCTATTGTATAAGTGGACCCTCCGATGTCACAGTTAACGAAGAGGTACCTGGCGTCTATATCTTTTTTGACGTCTAGTATCTGAACCGGGAGATCTTTGTGGAAAAAAATAGCAACCCCTTTAGTTTTCTGGGCAGGGTTGCTGCTGCAGCACCAAAGGGGAAAGTATTTATTTCGGAAGGATCCCAGATGAACCACTAGTAGGTGAGTCTCCTGGATACAGAGTACACAGGTCTTCTGTTTATGCATGTTATACAAGATCTGGGATCTCCTCTCTGGGATATTGAACCCCTTGACATTCAGAGAAGAAATCTTAAATGTTGCCATGTCGCCAGAAAGCACCGAACTATCAAAGTCACGGGTGGGGAAAGACCGCCCAATCAGCCGCGTCTGAGAGGTGAGTAGCAAATGAAAAACACTAAAAGTGAAAAATAAGATAATACAGTGTTTCCCTCACAGCGTATAAGCCTAGATACTCGTATACAGGCCAGCCAAGAAAGAAACAAAAAACCTAAATTTTGCAGTATCACTAACTGTCTAATACAAACATATCGGGGGGAGGACAGGGAGCTCTGTCGAACTAAAGTACAATAATCAAAAAGTGGTATAGTCAACTTATTGAGTAAAGAAAGGTCGCCCTTGGGGCCTATTGTATTACAAAAACTTTACAGTTTGATATAATGCGTCAAAGAGTGGGACCATATAATAAGCTATTGGGTGATCTCCTGTCATGCCCAGTCCGAGCTTCGGGCATATCAGACCTTGTCCTAGGGTGAACAGAGGCACCTGACTGCCCCCATGAGTTTATAAATCTAAATTTCTAATGTGGGTTGTCTAGGGGGACCATAGCAGAAGCGGCAGCTATACCGGCAGAACAAGTGGGTCACGGCACTAGGCCGGCCCACTAAGTGGGGTGCTGGTTTATCATTGCGTATGATGCAGTGAACCGGACCTCGCCAACCCCTCTACTCTTTCTATTCATGAGACCAGCCTCTGCGATCTTGTTAACCTCTGCTCCTTTGGAGATCCCATTAATCTTGGTCCCCCTGTAGCGGGTGCGGGAGGGGCCACGGGTAGTCCCGGAGGGGCATTGAACGCTGCGACGTCCCAGTCGGGGATGGCTACCTTTGGTAGTTTCAGGGCAGTAAGAATTTTGGCAAATCCGCTGGGGATCTGAAAGACACCGTGCCCTCCTCTGTCCTAACGTGAAGGGCAAATGGGAATCCCCACCTATATGCGATTCGTCTATGTTGCAGGAGGGTCAGGAGCGGCTTCAGTGCTGCACGGAGCCGCAGTGTATGCCTAGACAAATCAGGGAATAGAGCCAGCCTGGCTCCTTCAAAAAAGAATGTTGGGGGCTAGCCTTGCCTTCCTCATTATTTCCTCTTTCGTGGCGTTTGTGATGCAGCCTGCAGATTACATCTCTCGGCTTGTAGGGTCTGAACTCATGGGGCGGAGGGCCCTATGTGCTCTGTCTATCTCAATATGCGAGTCAGGAGCTTTTCCTAACAGCATATTGAAAAGTTTACGGAGTGACTGGGCCAGGTCCTGCGGTTTGACGGATTCTGGGAGCCCCAAAATCCTTACGTTATTCCTCCTATTTCTGTTTTCTAGATCATCAAATTGATCTACTAGTTGCTGATGGAGGGATTGTTGTGTCTTAAGTGCCTTTTGTAAGTCCAATACAGACGACTGAACGGAGGAGTGTGACGATTCAAGCGATTCCACTCTAGGGCTGAAGCGGGGGATACATCATTTTTGACCACCTTCAGTTCTCGACGCCAGCCTTGCTTGATATCAGCCACCATAATCGCCAGGTCGTTCTTGGTAGGTAAAAGTGTTAGGAGCGCCTGTAGCTCCGGGTGACCCTTAAGGATCGCCAGTGCTCTGCTTTTTGTGATATCAGAGGCATCGTCGGCCAAAGTTTCATGTTCAGAATGGGCATAGCCGCCACTAAGGGAAGCTACCCGGTGAAGCACAGATCCCTCAGGGCCCCCGGGGTCTGACCCAGCATGCCACCGCCGCGGGCTCTCTGGGGGGGGAAGTGTGGTGGGCCCAAAGTGCCTGGGACCCGCTGCCAGCGGACATGAATTCAAAAGGGTCTGGGACCGACTCCTGCGAGGGGTTTCTGAGGTCATCTGAACCTGGGGATGCGCGTGATGGACCCTGATATGCCCCCTCTCCTATGGCAGCAGGGGGTTTGTGTTGTGGCCCAGGAGAAGTGCCAGGGCTCTCCCCTCTTGGAGCATCAGGCCCTGAGACTTGCTCACCAGGGCAGGGGATACCCGCATTGTCCTCAAGCAGGGACCCAACCACCTCGCGCCCCCCCCCCCCTCTGGGCTTCAAGTGATGGGGGTCCTCTTAATGAAGGCGAGCTCACCGCCATGTGCAATCTCTCCTTTTCCCGCACATGGGCCCCCCCCCCCCCTGCAGTCCGCCACCCCCCGACAGCTTCTGGCACTTACTGCTGGCAGGGGAACCGGCCTCCCCCGTTCCCGGTGGCGTGGGGAGCTGTCGGCGTCTCGGGGATGCCGTCCGGCCTCTCCCAGCAGGCGCACACGTCGGTGAGGCACTCCAGTCAGAGGGAGAAGATGGCGCCCACGTGTCACCATGGCGCTCTGGAGACGCGTCCGGATCTACTGCAGACGGGCCGCAGGGCCGCAGCGGGAGGTGGACGCCTCGGGCGGGTGGCTGCGTACCTCCATGCTCTCCAGTCTCCGTCAGGATCGCCTGTGCAACTGTTCCTGCCGCCTCCTCTGCCATCTCGCGTTCAGGTATGTGTCTCGGCGGGGAAGATGGCGCTCCTGTGTTGTTGCTGCGCTCCGGGGATGCGGTCACGCTCTCCACAAAGAGACTGCAGGGGCTCAGCAGGTGTCGGGTCTCCCGCTCAGGGGACCGCGTCCTCTTCTGCCGGCTTGTCACCGATGGGCTCTCCTGAGTGCCCGCTCCGCTCCCATCTCCAGATGGGTCGCAGGATCGTGCGCTCCTCAGCGAGGAAGATGGCGCCCTCCGAGCCGCGGTCACAGGCCTCAGGTCGTCTCTCCGGTCTGAGAGGGGTCCAAAGAAGTTTCTGATGGGCACACTAGGTGCCGGGGTGCCAGGTGCCGTCCTGGGTCCCTTTCTGCCTCTTTTAGAAGGCAGCTGGATGGTATTTCCACTCCTTGAGGATCAGGCCCGCACGGAGCTCCTACAATGTGTGTCCTCCTGCTAGCATGCTAGGCCACTCCCCCTTAGCGTTGTTTTTCAGCTGTGGTGATCCCAATAAACCGTCATTTTCAACGCCAAAATATATACATTTTTTCCTGTAGATAATTCACAAGCGTAGGTTAATTACAATTTTATCTATTATTGTGTAGCGTAAAAAACACGCCATTGTTAAACACGCTACAAAGCTATAGTTTGTGGTGGCTCAATTGTTTGGCGCAAATTTACATCCAGGGCGGTAATTAAGCGTTGTTTTTCAGCTGTGGTGATCCCAAGAAACCAGTCTTTTCAACGGCAAAATATATACTTTTTCCATGTAGCATATTTCACAAGCAAAGGTATAAGTACAATTTTATCTCTTATTGTGTGGCGTAAAAAAACACGGCCATTGTAACACGCTTAAAAAGCCTAGTAGTTTGTGGTGGCTAAATTCTTTGGCCCATTTACATCCAGGGTTAATTTAAGGTTGTCTGCAGTTGTACTCAGTAAAAGAAAAAAATTTGTTTTTTTCACGCCACAGGAAGGAAATTCTGTAGCATAATTCATATCCGAAGTTATAACTTAAGCCGGCTTGTGCACTTTTATATAGTAACAATAACCACAGAGTTTATTAAACGGACACATTCAAGTCAATTTTCTGCCATTTGTTGGAGCGCAATTTATATCAAGGGTTACCAAGCTTGTTACAGGGTTCATTTGGCGTAATTACAGGGTGTGTTTTTATCATATACAGATATCTTCCTCTCAAACAAGTGTCCTTGTACATTTTTGAACAAACAGTATGTCAGACAGAGGAGGTGCAGGCTCTTCACCTGCGGTGCAGAGGCACAAACATTACCAGGGCCCAGGTCGCAGCACAGCAGGGGACGGCGCAGACAGGGGTCACTTGTGAGGACCAACAACTTCCTGCTGTCATCTAGCGGCCGTGTGTTTGTTCAGCAACCCAATGGCTCTTGACTGGTTGATAGGTCATCCACTTCCTCCCCAGATGACATCTGACCAACCACAGCAAGAGTCGGGCATGGGAACGTCAGACACGACCCTTAGTTGCATGGCCCCCGGGAGTGGGTACAGCGGCCTCTCACACAGTCCTTCAACCAGCCTCCTTTCCCATCCGGTTACATCAGCCAGTGATCTTCTATGTGTTCTGGGCTCCTGCGCCACTATATAGCGAGGATGAACAATTTGAAGAGGGCACTCAGCAGCTACATGGCAGAGAAGAAATGGGGCCAAATATCCTGCTTCTTGCAGTACGGCGGCAAAGTATTGATGTTGAGAGTGGCATGGGAGGTCTTGTTGTGAGGGGGTCAGCCTCGATACCAAGGGTGGACCGGTGATTGAGGACAGCAGTGACGATGAAAAAACAATAGATGATGATGTAGCCGACCGCAATTGGGAGCCGGGTGAGGCAGGGCTTCTTCATCGTGGAGAAGAGGGAGGTCAGTTGTGCCGTCACTGGCAACGGCGCAGCCAGCAAGTGGGATTGTGTGGCCGTGAGTCAGCAAGGGTTGCAGTGTGGAGGTGGGAGCCAAAGCACCAACGGGTTAAAAAACCCGCTTCGCAGGTCCAAGAAAAGTAGGGCACAGGGGATCGCGAGGCAGCGGCGGCAGTAGTCACTCTGTGCAGGAGCGTTGGGGTAAAAAATCCCGATACTCGGGGGTTGCAGTTCTTTGCTAAGACATCAAGAGGAGCCGAATATGGGTATATGTCAGAATCAGTAAGCAGAAAGTGAAGCGTCCGCAAGGAGATATCGTTGGCACCAACAGCCCTGCGTCATCACATGCAGCGTCACCATCGGTGGCTGGGAGAAACGTGCTCAGATGTGGTGGTCCATCCTGCCGCCGCAGCAGCAGCAGCAGGCCCCAGTGGCACGCATGCCATTAGCAGCAGTCAATGCTCCACCACCTTCATGCAGAAGGAGTGTTTCTCTTTGACTCATCTCCGGTCCAGATGCTCCTGCTACCTCGCTATCATGGCCGACCAGCAGTCGTTCAGTGAGGCGATTGCAAAGAGAAATAACAGTATGCGGTCAACCATCCTTGGTGCAGCAGTTGACCGTTGCCTCTGTCCAAGTTGTTGGTTACTGCAGTCCCTCCCTTTCCATCAATGTGGGACTCAGCACCTGTTTCAGAGAATAATGGATTGGTGCCGAGCGCAGATGGAGAGTTCCAAGCCGTAATTTCTTTTCCAAATAGGCAGTACCAGCACATTCATAAATGTGTGGCTCGATCAGAAGGTGGGCCAGTCCTTGAGGTATCGGTTTGTTCAAGGTGCACGGCATAGCAGCGGACGTTGGAGCATGTAACTATGGTCAGGGCAGTACAAGTCCTTTACGGCCCACTGGGGTGGAATGTGCTTACGGCCCAGGCCACACCAACAACTTGGACAGGGACGGAGCTTTCTCTCCACCGTTGTCAAACTGCCGGCCTCCTGCGCCAAATGTCAGCCTTCTCCCTCCTCCACACCAACTCAGGCCTACACAAAGTACTGCTCATCATACCACATAGTGTAGGGACATCGGTGTCCGCAGTTCTACACCTGGCTTGCTCGGCGAAACAAAGTCACACAGGGGAGAAACTTCTCCGCGTTCATGCCGAAGACTATCGATGTGTGGCTTTCTCCGCGCCAACTGCAATATACGGAAACCATGGTGATGGCAATGGGAGGAACCATGGTGTCCGCGCGCACCGAGGAAGGGAGGTCCATGCGCCCTGCATGGAGCACGTGTTAAATCTGGTTGTGAAAAGGTTCCTGAAGTCATTCCACCGATCTTCAGAAACATTCTGAAAATGGCCAGGAAACTGCGCATGAACTTTATCCATTTCGTACAAAGCCAGGAACACACTCCTCGAGTTGGGCGGGCAGAACGGCCTCCACCCAACACACTCTGATATGTGGATGTTTCCACCCGTTGGAAAAAAAAATTTCCAAGACTGCCACATGTTGGCCCGACTGTATGAACAGAGAAAGGCCTTTAAACGATTTTTGATACCAGGAGACAGAAGTTCCCCTGTGTAACTTTGATGTCGCGTGGCAAGTCATGCGTGCACTGCCGTTTGTTGAGGCCATTCGAGGAGGCGGTTTTTTGTCAGCGCAGGACTAGTGTGAATAACGTCTTCCCACTGCTTCATGCCCTGGAACAGATGCTGAAAAATTTTTTCTGGGAGGGGACTGGGGGAGTGGCGATACATCTCGGGGCCCCAATGAGTCTGGGAGACTGAAATGGAGGAGGAGGAGGAGGAGGCATTGGAGCAGAAGCTTTTGGGTAAAATTAGGGATTTTAAAAACCCGGGGTGACAAGAGAGGAGGAGCAGTGGGGGAGCTAGTGGAGATGAGGAAGACGAGGCAGTGACCCGAAGCCCCGTGGCATTATCAGTGGGAGGGAGGCAGGGAGCCCCTCGGAGTCATTGTGCAGATGGCCGAGCTGTGATTTGCCCCGGTATGACGCCGATAGTCAGCATCGGCGAGGGATGACTTCTGGCTCTCCCCCCTATTGGGCCCCGCTACTCCAAAAGTGAGCCTTTTTCCCCGTATTGAGAGGGAGGCAAAATCAATACTATAGGAAATCCTCCCTAGTATTGGCCCCCTGCCCCTGTGCGGCATCTCCCCCCTCTGACAGGGCTGACCCGGGGGTTCTTCAGCGTCCGTATACTGCCGCGGCGCCGGGGGAAGGGGGGGGGGTCGAAGCGTCCGCTCATCGCAAACCTAAGTCTGGAGTCACTGTGAGAGTTCCCTTACCCGCCCCAGTGGGGGGCGTCGCCAGCGCGCAGAGCAGCAGGCCGGAGCAGACCCCGAACCAACAGGTGGTGGCCTATTGGAAAGCACTCTGCCCCCCAGTTGAAGATCGCTGGTACTGAGCAGCCAAAGGATGTGTGCCGCAACTTGCCGGTTTTGCAGTGGAGAAGTGTCCGCTGTCCCGTAGTGTGGATCAGAGCGGGTGTTTTTAGGGGGGTTCCCCCGGAGCCCGTTTCAGGGAAATTTTTTGGGAATGGGCTGACCTTGTCAAGTGAAAAGGCGTGGATCGGCCCGGTTTCCACACTCCCTGCCTTAGGTGCGGACCCCTTTTAGCCATGACGTCACCCAAAGTGAGAAATGAGTCTGGGTTCAAACTACCCGCCTCAGCCAATATTTTTGATGCGCCCCGCCCGATGCCAACATCTGCTGAAGTTTCTCCATTGCCACCTTAAATTTTACCAGGGATGTATTGCACCCACTCCCAAAATCTGTCTTGTGCCCCTGTCTGACCTCATGTGCTGCTGTGGCTGCTGCTGTGACCTCCACACTGTGTCATTGTGCCCCCCTCTGACCTCATGCTGTTTCCCTGCGCCGTCACCCCCACTTTCTGTCATTGTGCCATCTGGGCCTTTCCTGTTTTTGCCCCCTCCAGAATGTCATTGTGCATGTCTGACT
>JAODAL010075696.1:0-13892 GCA_025379985.1 Phyllomedusa bahiana | reverse complement strand
TTTAAAAACCCCGGGGCCGGGAGGGGAACAACGGGTGCGCCTGCGGCCCGCGGGCCAGGAAGCGGGGGCAGCCGCTACATAACATTTTTTATTTATTTTATTATTTATAAACCGGCAGAAGGGGGGTGATTTCAACTTTTAATCTTTTTTTTTTTTACTTTAATACTCAGTCCCCTAGGGCACTTGACCACTAGGGGGCACACTTCCTTATCCTATGGATAGCAGTACAGCAGTACATAGGATTTTCATTCATTACCTATGTAATAGGTGTACATACATGAAAGCTCTGGAAGCCTGCATGAGGCTTCCTGCTGCCATGGCAACTGATCAGCCCCCCCCCCATGCACAGCACCGCTCCTCATTCAGCAGGCAATGGAGCAGCATAACCCACCGAGCGCATGCGGCCCATATCCAGCGCTCGCCGCCTAGCCCACATTGAATACTCTCGGTGATTGGAGTATCACAATGCTGCGGAAAGCTGGTGGCAGGGTTTAACCCTTTAAACCCTGCTGCTGGCTTCCCGCAGCATCGTGGAACTCCAATCTCCTGCCAGCCCGAGAGTATATTCGGATTATAAGATGCACCCATGTTTTCCCCAAATTTGGGGGGAAAAAAGTGCGTCTTATAGTCTGAAAAATACAGTAAATATAGCCTTCTGTAGGTAGTTATATGCCCCCTGTAGGTATGTAGATATAGCCCACCTGTAGGAAGGTATATGCCCCTGTAGGTATGTAGATATAGCCCACCTGTAGGACGGTATATGCCCCTGTAGGTAAATATAGCCCCTGTAGGTAGTTATATGCCCCCTGTAGGTATGTAGATATAGCCCACCTGTAGGAAGGTATATGCCCCTGTAGGTAAATATAGCCCCCTGTAGGTAGTTATATGCCCCCTGTAGGTATGTAGATATAGCCCACCTGTAGGAAGGTATATGCCCCTGTAGGTAAATATAGCCCCCTGTAAGTAGTTATATGTCCCCTGTAGGTATGTAGATATAGCCCACCTGTAGGAAGGTATATGCCACTGTAGTTAATTATAGCCCCCTGTAGGTAGTTATATGTATGCCCCCTGTAGGTATGTAGATATAGCCCACCTGTAGGAAGGTATATGCCCCTGTAGGTAAATATAGCCCCCTGTAGGTAGTTATATGCCCCTGTAGGTATGTAGATATAGCCCCTCTGCAGGTAGATATAGCCCCTCTACAGGTACGAAGATATAGCCCCTCTGCAGGTAGATATAGCCCCCTGTAGATATCCCAGACATAAGACCTGCTATTAGATTTTGATGGCATATCCTAAAAAAGAACAACATACAGAAAAGAATGGAAAACCTGATAATTAACAGAAAATGATTGATTTTTGTTTATATTTTTTCTACCTACAGGTGGATGTCCCAATATCGTCAGCAAGTCAGTCTGGAGTGTAGAACATACAAACTGCAGAGATGTACTAGGACCTTCTCGCCCTTATGTGTTCGTCCATCATACAGTCACCCCCCAATGCTCAGGACCTGCTTGCACTGCACAACTGAGGAGTATTCTCACCTATCACACAAAGACACAAAAATGGTGTGATGTTGGCTACAAGTGAGTACTGAGCTTTAATGACGGGGGTACTCATTCATTTTATGGGGGTTCGTACTGTTATACTGTATATACATAACCATTTTTTTCCATAGAAACCCTTTTCTGATGATCTTACATCAAATATTTGAAAAGCTTCTAAAATATTTCCCCACGAGGTCACTCAAGACTTAGTACAACTTTCTAGGACTTTTTCAAGGACTATGCTGTAATGTCACCACTTCTACTTCTGGGGAGAACAAGCAGAGTGTTCCCCTCTATATCCATAAGATGGTTTATGATGGTAGTCGCACTGTATAACCTTGTACACTATATGACAATTGTTATAGGCAGTGCCACAGCCCGCATGTTGGGCCACGAGCACACTTGTGTCCCTTCTTACTGCACACCACCAGGGGTGGGTGGCGCCGCGGTCCACATGTCGGGGTGCTGGCGCACTCGTTCTGCCAGCCGGTACTCACCTAGCCACGTTCCTGCTAGTCTGCGCTCCTCTGACGGCTGGTGCTCGTGTCCCCGCTTCCCAGGATAAAAGAGAATAAAGGGGCCAGCGCGCTGGTAATTGGCTAAATGCCGGGCGCTGACCCAATATATTCTGAGGTCAAGCTGCGAGCGCAATCATGCCACCGTTACTCCCCTTGCGCCGGAAGCGGGTGCCGCCGCGGTCCACATATCGGCACGCGGGCACACTCTCTCTCCTGGGCTTGTCTACTCACCTAACCAACTTAAAAGTTTCTTGTCTAACCCAGGAAGAAGTGCAGCTCCGTCTTAGGAAGATTAAATAGACAAATCCCCAGGTCCAGATGGCATACACCCACGTGTCCTAAGAGAGTTAAGTGATGTCATAGATAGGCCCCTATTCTTAATATTCATGGACTGTCTAATAACGGGGTATGTCCCAAAGGATTGGCGCATAGCAAATGTGGTGCCAATATTCAAAAAAGGGGTCAAAAAGTGATCCAGGAACTATAGGCCAGTAAGCTTAACCTCTGTTGTAGGTAAAATGTTTGAAGGTTTTCTCAGAGATGCTATCCTGGAGTATCTCACTGAAAATAAATGTATAACGCCGTTCCAGCATGGGTTCATGAAGGATCGGTCCTGTCAGACTAATCTCATCAGCTTCTATGAGGAAGTCAGTGCTAGACTGGATCGGGGTGAGGCACTGGATGTCATATATCTAGATTTTTCTAAAGCATTTGATACGGTGCCACATAAAAGGTTGGTAAATAAAATGAGAATGCTTGGACTGGGGGAAAATGTGTGCAAGTGGGTAAGTAACTGGCTCACTGATAGAAAACAAAGGGTAGTAATTAATGGTACATACTCAGACTGGATCGCTGTTACTAGTGGGGTACCACAAGGGTCAGTATTGGGCCCTATCCTCTTCAACATTTTCATTAATGATCTTACACAGGGAATACACAGTAGAATATCGATCTTTGCAGACGATACTAAGCTCTGTAAAGTAATCAACACATTAGAGGATAATATGTTATTACAAAGGGATCTGGATAAGTTGGAGGCCTGGGCAGGGAAACGGCAGATGAGGTTTAACACTGATAAATGCAAGGTTATGCACATGGGGAAGAGAAATCCATTACATGATTACATGTTAAATGGAAAAAACACTGGGTAAAAGTGACATGGAGAAGGACTTGGGAATCCTGGTGGACAGTAAACTTAATTGTAGCAGCCAGTGTCGGGCAGCAGCAGCCAAAGCAAATAGGATCATGGGGTGCATTAAAAGGGGCATAGATGCACATGATGAGAACATTATTCTCCCATTATACAAGTCACTGGTTAGACCACACATGGAATATTGTGTACAGTTTTGGGCACCAGTGCACAGGAAAGACATTGTAGAGCTTGAACAGGTACAAAGGCGGGCAACAAAAATAATAAAAGGACTGGGTGGACTACAGTACCCAGAAAGATTAGCAAGATTAGGGTTATTTAGTTTAGAGAAAAGAAGGCTTCAGGGGGACATAATAAATATGTTTAAATACATCAAAGGTCAATATAGAGATCTCTCCCAAGATTTATTTATACACAGGACTGTATTAAGAACAAGGGGGCATCATCTACGTCTTGAGAAACGAAAGTTTCTACATAAACATAGAAAGGGATTCTTTACTGTAAGAGCAGTGAGACTATGGAATTCTCTGCCAGAGGGACTGGTCATGGTGAATTCAATAACCGAGTTCAAAAAGGGTTTGGATGCATTTCTGGAGCGTAATAATATAACAAGTGACTAGGATTCAGGAGAGGGGTCATTGATCCAGGGATTTTTCTGATTGCCAGATTGGAGTCAGGAAGGAATTTTTCTCTAAATGAGGACAATTGGCTTCTACCTCATTGGGGGTTTTTGCCTTCCTCTGGATCAACACCTTAGCACAACGGGCTGAACTAGATGGACGAGTTGTCTTTTTTTAGCCTTACAAACTATGAAACTATGAAACCGCGCTCCTGCTTCCTCGCGTCCAACTGCCAGCCAGTGAGCGCGTCTCCGCTCCTTAGAGCTCTCTTAGATTTAAAGGGCCAGCACACTGGTAATTGGCTGATTGCCGGCCGCTAACCCTATATAATGACTCCACCTCCAGCATGCCTCTGCCGAATCCATGGCACACTTACCTATGCGAGGAAGCCTTCCTGAAGTGTGGTTTGCCATTACCGTGTACCAGTCTCATTTGCTCTTGTTCTTCGACCACGAATCTTTGTCTCTTGCCCTGACCTTCTAGCCTTTCCCCGACTACGAGATTGTCTACCTCCACAAGCACGTCACATCAGGGGTAGCGACCTGGTAGACTCCCACCACAGCAAGTCCATAAATGGGTCCATACCGGGAAAAATTTAGACTCCGCTTCCTAGTGTGGCCTGTACCACCACTTGCAGCGGTCCAGTTGATCCACTACTCCTGGTCGTTACAATCTACAGTGCTCTAAGCCTTAAAGAAAGCATTCCTGATAGTGTTCTTGTTCTTCCGTATTCCCTTTGCTACATTTCCCAATCACGAACCTTTGGCGCCTGTCCATGACTACGAGCTTGCCCGACGATTCTGTACCTCACTGCGCCTCGGCTGCCCCCGCAAGCAAGTTGCATCAGGTGTAGCGACCTAGTCCAACCTGCCTTGCGGCGGGCTCTGGTGAAAAACGGGAGTTACTTATATTCCGCTCCCTGGCTTGGCTTATACCACCACTTCTCCATGTCCATTATAACAATACACCATATGGCAAGAGTGTAAAAGATATCTAATAGGGCCCAAATGCCTTTCTTAAAAAAGTACAATATGACAGGTTGTGGGTTCTAGATTCTGGAGATAGGACATTGATCCGGGGAATGTTCTGATGCCAGATTTGGAGTTAGGAATGAATTTTCCCTCTTGTATGGGGCAATTGGCCTCCGCCTCATAGGGGTTCTTGCCTTCTTTTGCCAACACTGTAGGGGGTTATAGGTTGGAGTCTGTGGACCTGTGTTTTTTTCCAACTTTATCAACATGGTTACTACTTTAAGGCCAACTAAGATCCAGTTTCACAAGAAGCATTATTATAAGTAATATTTTGTTTTCACAGTTTTTTAATAAGCGATGATGGCGTCATATACGAAGGTCGTGGCTGGTCAAAGGTCGGAGCTCATGCCATAGGTTATAACTCAAAGTCCGTTGGGATCTCTTTTCTTGGAAACTTTGAAAGTAAGTGGAAACATAGCTTCCATGATAGATGTGTCATATAATATTTCTATTTCTTGTGTCTAAAAACTTTTCCAGTGTTACCAACACTGCAATATGCCATCATTAATGACTGACTGTAGGGTCTTCGTGATCCTCAGAACAGAGGGCTATATTATTAAAGCAGAAGGCCCTTCCAGACTATTTTCTTTCTGCGGCATCACTCCTAACCTTTACCACAACTTTCTATCAGGAGAAACTCTAAGATGGACTAAATCTGTAACCTTTCTTACATAGGGGTTGGTCTATCCCAGCTGGCAAAAATTATTTTTACGTTTGAAGTCCTGGTCGGTAGAGGGATATTTGTAGGTGTCAAACAGACACTGAGCGTTGGAGTAAAACTTCCCAATATAGTAATGGATAATACTCGGGTGGGTTGTTGGGCTTTATTTCAAGTGCACCAAAAACTTTCCTATCTAGGACGACCCTTGTGTCCTTTACTAGGCAACTTATGCATGTGTCCTCTATGACACCATGAAAGTGACTAAAAATGGGATGTACCACCTGAAACCCCTAAATTGGATCATATAATACCGTATACTATTATCTATTATACTATATCGGTCGGTAGTGAAGGGGACAGTATCTTGTCAGCAGTCACATTGTGTCCTCCACCCTCTCTGCATAATTGTTTTTGTTTTTTTCTGAAAAAGACAGTTGTATATAAAAAACCCAATTTTCATGTCGCTGTGCTCAGGGCCACTTACAACCTACCTTGTGTTTGCCATGCGGCTTCTCTGCTTTGTTTGGCCATGCAGTATGTACCATGAGGCCACCTCTGACCCTCCTGGCTACTGGAGGAGGCACGGTCTACAGCTGGGTGTAGCTTCTAAAGTCAAGCACCTTTCCCCTGGGGCTTTATTAAGCAATCTCTCCCATTCCTCTGGGCCTCAGTCATGGTGTTTACCTGGCTCTGTTCATTCTCTCTGGCTTGTCCTGTTTGGGGCTTGTCTGTGTTTCTGCATCTGCTGGTGTTTGATGGTGTGATGTCTGTCTGCTGATGCCTTGTTTTTTTGCTGCCTGAATCCTAGTTGGTCTGATGCTCCTAGTCGGTTGCCTGTGCATTGTTTGTATGCGCTCCTTATCTGTCTGTGCTGCTTAGCTGTCTGTGCTGCTTATCTGTCTGTGCTGCTTACCTGTCTGAGCTCCTAGCTTGTGTGCGCTCCTTACCTGTCTGAGCTCCTTACCTGTCTGAGCTCCTTCCTTGTGTGTCCTCCTTACCTGTCTGAGCTCCTAGCTTGTGTGCGCTCCTTACCTGTCTGAGCTCCTTCCTTGTGTGTCTTCCTTACCTGTCTGAGCTCCTTGCTTGTGTGCGCTCCTTACCTGTCTGAGCTCCTTGCTTGTGTGCGCTTCTTGCCTGTCTGAGCTCCTTCCTTGTTTGCGCTCCTTACCTGTCTGAGCTCCTTGCTTGTGTGCGCTCCTTACCTGTCTGAGCTCCTTGCTTGTGTGCGCTCCTTACCTGTCTGAGCTCCTTCTTTGTGTGCGCTCTTACCTGTCTGAGCTCCTTCCTTGTGTGCGCTCCTTACCTGTCCGAGCTCCTTGCTTGTGTGTGCTCCTTACCTGTCTGAGCTTCTTGCTTGTGTTCTCCTTACCTGACTGAGCTCCTTGCTTGTGTTCTCCTTACCTGTCTGAGCTCCTTTTATGTGTGCGCTCCTTACCTGTCTGAGCTCCTCGCCTGTGTGCGCTCCTTACCTGTCTGAGCTCCTCGCCTGTGTGCGCTCCTTACCTGTCTGAGCCCCTGGCTTGTGTGCGCTCCTTACCTGTCTGAGCTCTTTCCTTGTGTGCACTCCTTACCTGTCTGAGCTCCTTGCTTGTGTGCGCTCCTTACCTGTCTGACCTCCTAGCCTGTGTGCGCTCCTTACCTCTGTGTGCTCCTAGCTTGTGTGCGCTCCTTACCTGTCTGTGCTGCTTATCTGTCTGAGCTCCTTCCTTGTGTGCGCTCCTTACCTGTCTCAGCTCCTTACCTGTCTGAGCTCCTTGCTTGTGCGCGCTCCTTACCTGTCTGAGCTCCTTCCTTGTGTGCGCTCCTTACCTGTCTGAGCTCCTTGCTTGTGTGCGCTCCTTACCTGTCTGAGCTCCTTGCTTGTGTGCGCTCACCTGTCTGAGCTCCTTGCTTGTGTTCGCTCACCTGTCTGAGCTCCTTGTTTGTGTGCGCTCCTTGCCTGTCTGAGCTCCTAGCTTGTGTGTCCTCCTCACCTGTCTGAGCTCATTGCTTGTGTGTTCTCCTTACCTGTCTGAGCTCCTAGCTTGTGTGTCCTCCTCACCTGTCTGAGCTCCTTGCTTGTGTGCGCTCCTTACCTGTCTGAGCTCCTAGCTTGTGTGCGCTCCTTACCTGTCTGACCTCCTTGCTTGTGTGCGCTCCCCCTTTCTGTCTGACCTCCTAGCCTGTGTGCGCTCCTTACTATGTGTGCCTCCTAGCTTGTGTGCGCTCCTTACCTGTCTGAGCTCCTTCCTTGTGTGCGCTCCTTACCTGTCTGAGCTCCTTGCTTGTGTGCTCTCCTTACCTGTCTGAGCTCCTAGTCTGTGTGCGCTCCTTACCTGTCTGAGCTCCTCGCCTGTGTGCGCTCATTACCTGTCTGAGCTCCTGGGCTGTCTGAGCTCCTTACCTGTCTGAGCTCCTCGCCTGTGTGCGCTCCTTACCTGTCTGAGCTCCTCGCCTGTGTGCGCTCCTTACCTGTCTGAGCCCTGGCTTGTGTGTGCGCTCCTTTCCTTCTGAGTCTTTTTCCCTTTTGTGCACTCCTTACCTGTCTGAGCTCCTAGCTTGTGTGCGCTCCTTACCTGTCTGACCTCCTAGCCTGTGTGCGCTCCTTACCTATGTGTGCTCCTAGCTTGTGTGCGCTCCTTACCTGTCTGAGCTCCTTCCTTGTGTGCGCTTCTTACCTGTCTGAGCTCCTTGCTTGTGTGCGCTCCTTACCTGTCTGAGCTCCTTGCTTGTGTGCGCTCACCTGTCTGAGCTCCTTGCTTGTGTTCGCTCACCTGTCTGAGCTCCTTGCTTGTGTGCGCTCCTTACCTGTCTGAGCTCCTAGCTTGTGTGTCCTCCTCACCTGTCTGAGCTCATTGCTTGTGTGTTCTCCTTACCTGTCTGAGCTCCTAGCTTGTGTGTCCTCCTCACCTGTCTTAACTCCTTGCTTGTGTGCGCTCCTTACCTGTCTGAGCTCCTTGCTTGTGTGCGCTGCCTACCTGTCTGACCTCCTAGCCTGGGTGCGCTCCTTACCTATGTGTGCTCCTAGCTTGTGTGCGCTTCTTACCTATCTGAGCTCCTTGCTTGTGTGCCCTTTTTACCCTTACCTGTCTTAGCTCCTTGCTTGTGTGCGCTCTTTATTTGTCTGTGCTCCTTACCTGTCTGTGCTCCTTACCAGTCTGTGCTGCTCGCCTGTCTGTGCTGCTTACCTGTCTGAGCTCCTTCCTTGTGTGCACTCCTTACCTGTCTGAGCTCCTTGCCTGTCTGTGCTGCTTATCTGTCTGTGCTGCTTACCTGTCTGAGCTCCTTCCTTGTGTGCGCTCCTTACCGGTCTCAGCTCCTTACCTGTCTCAGCTCCTTACCTGTCTGAGCTCCTAGCTTGTGTGCGCTCCTTACCTGTCTGAGCTCCCTGCTTGTGTGCGCTCCTTACCTGTCTGAGCTCCTTACCTGTCTCAGCTCCTGACCTGTCTGCGCTCCTTGCTTGTGTGCCCTCCTTTCCTGTCTGAGCTCCCTGCTTGTGTGCGCTCCTTACCTGTCTGATCTCCTTGCTTGTGTGCGCTCCTTACCTGTCTGAGCTCCTTGCTTGTGTGCGCTCCCTACCTGTCTGAGCTCCTTGCTTGTGTGAGCTCCTTACCTGTCTGAGCTCATTGCTTGTGTGTTCTCCTTACCTGTCTGAGCTCCTAGCTTGTGTGCGCTCCTTACCTGTCTGAGCTCCTTGCTTGTGTGCGCTCCTTACCTGCCTGAGCTCCTTGCTTGTGTGCGCTCCTTACCTGCCTGAGCTCCTTGCTTGTGTGCACTCCGTACCTGTCTGAGCTCCTCGCCTGTGTGCGCTCCTTACTTGTCTGAGCTCCTCGCCTGTGTGCTCTCCTTACCTGTCTGAGCTCTTTCCTTGTGTGACCGCCTTACCTGTCTGAGCTCCTTGCTTGTGTGCGCTCCGTACCTGTCTGAGCTCCTAGCATGTGTGCGCTCCTTACCTGTCTGAGCTCCTTGCTTGTGCGCGCTCCTTACCAGTCTGAGCTCCGTGCTTGTGTGCGCTCCTTACCTGTCTGAGCTCCTTGCTTGTGTGCGCTCTTTACCTGTCTGAGCTCCTTGCTTGTGCGCGCTCCTTACCTGTCTGAGCTCCTTGCGTGTGTGCGCTCCTTACCTGTCTGAGCTCCGAGCGTGGGTGCGCTCAGTAACTGTCTGAGCTCCTTGCTTGTGTGCGCTCCTGACCTGTCTGAGCTCCTAGCTTGTGTGCTCTCCTTACCTGTCTGAGCTCCTTGCTTGTGTGCGCTCCCTACCTGTCTGACCTCCTAGCCTGTGTGCGCTCCTTACCTATGTGTGCTCCTAGCTTGTGTGCGCTTCTTGCCTGTCTGAGCTCCTTGCTTGTGTGCACTCTTTATTTGTCTGTGCTCCTTACCTGTCTGTGCTCCTTACCTGTCTGTGCTGCTCGCCTGTCTGTGCTGCTCGCCTGTCTGTGCTGCTCGCCTGTCTGAGCTCCTTGTCTGTCTGTGCTGCTTACCTGTCTGAGCTCCTTGCTTGTGTGCACTCCTTACCTGTCTGAGCTCCTTACCTGTCTGAGCTAATAGCTTGTGTGCGCTCCTTACCTGTCTGTGCTGCTTATCTGTCTGAGCTCCTTCCTTGTGTGCGCTCCTTACCTGTCTCAGCTCCTTACCTGTCTGAGCTCCTAGCTTGTGTGCGCTCCTTACCTGTCTGAGCTCCTTGCTTGTGTGCGCTCCTTACCTGTCTGAGATCCTTGCTTGTGCGCGCTCCTTACCTGTCTGAGCTCCTGGCTTGTGTGTCCTCCTTACCTGTCTGAGCTCCTTCCTTGTGTGTCCTCCTCACCTGTCTGAGCTCTTTGCTTGTGTGCGCTCCTTACCTGTGTGAGCTCCTAGCTTGTGTGCGCTCCTTACCTGTCTGAGCTCATTGCTTGTGTGTCCTCCTTACCTTTCTGAGCTCCTTACCTGTGTGAGCTCCTAGCTTGTGTGTGCTCCTTACCTGTCTGAGCTTCAGACTCCTGCTTCCTCTTCAGGCTGTGGATGGTTTTACAGCTTCAAGCTCCTACTTCCTGTTCAGGCTGTGGGCGGTTCTAGAGCCTCAGGCTCCCACTTCCTGTTCAGGCTGTGGATGGTTCTACCACTTCAGGCTCCCACTTTCTGTTCAGGCTGTGGGTGGGTCGACAGCTTCAGGCTCCCACTTCCTGTTCAGCCTGTGGATGGTTCTACAGCTTCAGGCTCCCACTTCCTGTTCAGGCTGTGGGTGGGTCTACAGCTTCAGGCTCCCACTTCCTGTTCAGGCTGTGGGTGGGTCTACAGCTTCAGGCTCCCACTTCCTGTTCAGGCTGTGGGTGGTTCTACAGCAGTGACTGAAATTTCAGCTCTGCTATTCCAAGTTGAGCCTGTTAGAGGGACATGAGTAATGGAGTCTACAGAGCTCTAAAGGGTTTAAGTTTGTCTGTAAGGGAAAAATAAAAAACTCCAGTGATTTCCCCCATCCCGGCCAATGTTCCCAGCAGAGAGAGGAGGTTAACAACCCAGAAAAGTCTGTGTACATAAGCAGGAGATAACTGTTCTAGCTCTGAAAGGAAGCAAAATCTGTATAGCAATGTAATTGTTATTAGTGTTTATGTACCTTTGCCTATATGTTTAAGGCTAATCAATGTGGTGAGATTATACCTGAATATTCCTAAATGTTCTTCAATGCACCTCATATGTTTTCCCTTTTTTATTTTTGATCAGAGGCTCTCCCAACCCCAGCCGCCATAAATGCAGCCAAAGCTCTCATCCGTTGTGGGGTTGAGCTCGGAAAGATCAATCCAAACTACATCCTGATGGGTCATCGTGACGTTTACAGCACTGCTTGTCCAGGAAAAGCTCTATACGATAACCTCAAGACCTGGCCCAGGTTCAAGGCTGGCAAGCCATAAATACCATAGAAAGCAATGTATACTGCACGAATTGTAGAATTGTAGAAGAATAAATCAGCATCCCGCAATCTGGTGTCTGCTGTTATTTCACCGCAAATGTGGAAAAGATGCAAAAACTAAATAATAAAGTCTAAGAATGGCTCAGACATTAAATTACAGGACAGCGACCTATAGACAGAGCGAGACAGGTCACTCTCCTCCCTCTGCTGGAGATCTGCTGTGCACACTATGGGTGACATGTATGAAGCTCGCCACGTTGGGGCACATGTTTTCGCCAGTTTTCCGGCGAAATTTGCGCCTGATTGATGTCGGCGTCGGGGCGCGCTCATACATGCGGTGTAAAGTCCACCGGGCATCGTCAGTGTGTGAGGCGCAGTGCGGGACTTAGGCGCAGTGCAGGGCTGCGCCTAATATTCGCCGCCCGAGGTAGTGCGCTCTTACAGGCTGTGTAAAGTCCGCCGCGCCTGTCCAGTGTGTGGGGCGCAGTGCGGGACTTAGGCGCAGTGCGGGACTGCGCTTAACATGTATTCCGATTCGAGATAGGCTGGAAAACAGCGAGAAATCATTAAAGATGTCCGTGCGGAGTATGAATCAAAAAATCTTTATTAGGTGTAAAACATTCTCTGAAAAACCTGGAACCTACTAAAAAATACATAAATAAAATCACTTTCAAAAAATCAAGAACGACGCTACATCGGGAATTTGGATATTTGAAATTGCCGGGAAATAACAGTAATTCAAATTCTGTAAGCTCTTCTCATTGGTCATATAGAAGATCGCAACAGAAATCTCGGCTCTCAGCGCTGTGCGGCATGGAATATAATTCCAAAAAAATCGCCTTTATTAGGTGTAAAACATTATCAGAAAAAGAGCTCAAACCTTCAAAAATAAAATAAAAGAAAAAAATCACTGACCAAAATTCTAGAACGGCGCTACATCGGGAAGTTGGATATTTGAAATTGCCGGGAAATAACAGTAATTCAAATTCTGTAAGCTTCTCATTGGTCGGCAGAAGCCAGCCAATCAGAATAGGAGCGACAGGGACCCATTATAAGCTATGGAGAAGTATGGACCAATCAAATTCAAAGATGGGACAGTTCAAAATACAGTAAAAATGCAGAAAAGAGCTGATTTGTTGAACTAGCGGGGGCTTGGCTATCTCGGCCAATCAGAGCGTGAGCTACTTGTCCCATTGTAGTCAATGGAGAGATCGGGGCAATGAAATCTTGGCTCTCAGCGCTGTGCGGCATGGAGTATGATTAAAAAAATCATTTTTATTAGGTGTAAAATATTATCTGAAAAAGAGCTGAAACCTTCTATAAACATAAATCAATCAAATCCCTAACAACGCGTTTGTCGCCGAGACCGGCGCTACATAAGGAATTGGGATATAGAGAATTGCCGGGAAATACAGTAATTCAAATTCTGTAAGCTCTTCTCATTGGTCGGCATAAACCAGCCAATCAGAATAGGAGCGACAGGGAACCATTATAACCTATGGAGAAGTATTGACCAATCAAATGAAAAGGCAAAAAAATACAGTAAAAAAGGCAGAAAAGAGCTGATTGGTTGAGCCCGGCGGCAGATATGAATCCACCAATCATATGTAGTGCGTCTATTTTGAATGGAACAATAATATGAACAAAAAAATGAACAATAATATGGGGGTAACGAAAAAAATAATTAATTTCATAAATTCATTTTTATTTCTTTATTTTCGTTAGCCAATGATCAATAGTATGGGTGTAACAAAAATAAAGAAATAAAAATGAATTTATTGAATTAATATATTTTTTTTCATTACCCCCATATTATTGATTATTTTATATACAGATCGGTACAACTTCGGGAGTCTTATCATTTGATTTCTGCCATGTACAGTTTTATCATAGATTGCATTAGAAAACCCATAAGAGCGTCGCTCGCTCTCCCATTGTTCCAAATAACCGCGCCTCTTTTAACTTAGCCAATCACAAACAGAGCTCGCACTGCCTTTCTTTTCCCCATAGAACTCTATGAGATAAGTAGCTCACCCGCTGATTGGCTAAGCAGGAGGAGTCCCTCTTCCCCCCAACCAATCACAGTACTAGAATATTTCCCATAGACAGTAATAACTTTTAGGGCGCCCTTCTATCGCGCCCTTCTTTCTCTTTTTTTTTTTTTTTTTTCCATTTTCAAAACGCTTTATTGAAAAACATGGAATAAATACAGGTATGCAAAGAAACACAGAGACCGAGAGAGTCTCAACTGTAAAAATTGACACAAAGCAGTTTTAAGCATAGTATACAACCATCACGTTATAAAAAGCATAAAAGTTCGTAACTTTAACATCTAAACAGTATCTAGATACAACAATACGGTATGGCAAGAGTATCGATTTAATCAGAAATGGAGTATAGAGAATGAAAGGCAGACCGATGTTGCCAAAACAATGTAAGGGGTGTCCACAAGGGAACCCGTCACAAAACAAAATGAATCAAAATATTATTCATAGGAAGGATGA
>JAODAL010075695.1:0-13893 GCA_025379985.1 Phyllomedusa bahiana | reverse complement strand
GGGGGGGCCCAGCCTTGATGTTCTTCCTGCCGGGCGGAAGTGAACCCCGGAATCAAAAGTGAAAGAACACGACCACCTGGCCTAGCGGGGTTTTAAACTTGGGCACGGAGTACAGGAGGTTTTTAAAAGGGTCATGAGACAAAATTAATACGACCCTTCCAGGATGGGCGCCTTTCCCCAGAGCTAGCTTAGTACTATAATTCCCGGTCCCCGATGGCAAAATTCCCTCCGCCGGAGAGAATCTTGGAGAAAACCGCACGGAGATTTCCCCTGGGCCCCTTTTTGCATACACCCACCCCCCCCCCCCAAGGACGAGGCACCCCCCAAAAAAAGTGAATTTTTTCTCGGGGCCGGGGAGACGGATGGGTGCGGGGCAAAAGCCAATTTGACTTTCGAAAATCCCTTTTTCGCCCGCTTGTGACCAGATTTTTGGGGTTTGGGCGTTCTTTTTAGTAAGGGCCCGATCGGTGCCCCCAATTACAAAAAGGGGAATAAATTGCTGATAGTAATTGCAACCCCAAAAAGCGCTGAAAGGCCCCGAAGCCCCGGGGTCAAGGCCACTGCAGAAGGCCTTAAATTCCGGGACCCATCTGAAGGTCCTTATCCGAGACGTATAACCCAGGAAGGAAAGGTCGCCGGTGAAAAAGGCTTTTCTCCAACTTGGCTAAAGGGGTTGCTGCGGAGACAACTCGTACCTGGTGTTCTCAACCGAGGGTTTGGGGACCCAAAAAAAAATCAAGATGTCGTCCAAGTAACAATGAACAGGATAGAGGGGGTCTCTAAAGATGTCATTGACGAAATTCCTGAAAAGGCTGGGGCGTTGATTGCCAAAGGGATCACCAAGTATTCAAAGTGCCCATCAAGCGTGTTAAAGGCCGCTTCCATTCATCGCCCTCTCGAATTCTAAGAGGATATGCTCCACGCAGATCTATTTAGAGAAGAACTTGGGTCCCCCGGGGCCGGTCGAAGAGTTCCGAAAATTAGAGGTAACAGATAACGGTTCTTCATGATTTTATTAAAGGCCCGGTAAACCTGCAGGGGCGTAGAAAACCCTCCTTTTTCTCAACAGAGAAGAAACTGGCTCCGGCTGGGGATAGGAATTTCGAAAAAGCCCTTTTCAAGTCTCTTGATATAGGCCACATGGCCGAGCTCGGTTTTGGGCAAAAGGATAGACCCCCCCCCCCGAGGAGGACGGGTCCTGGGAAGAAGGTCAATAGAAAAATCTGGGCCGTGGGGCGGCAGGTCTCAGTCTCCTTTTCGAAAACACATACAAAGTCCTGGTATTCCGGGGCAGGCCGGGCAGGGTCTGGGAGATGACTGCAGAGGGAGGCATCACCGGGGGGGGTATACTAGACATAACTCGGCAACCCCGGTCCCCAAGGGGAAGACCTCGCAAGCTTCCGTCGAGCATGGGGCATGACTTTGCACCAGGGAAAGCCCCAAAGGATCCCCGCCGAAGACCTCGGTAGCACTGGAAGCAATTTTCCCTTGTGCGGCCCCCCACTTTGGAGGCACACCCCTGGGTTTACCAGAAGGAATTGCTCAGAAGTTCCCCACTGGTTGAAGAAATACCAGGGTTTTTTCCACTGGACCACGGCAGATGATTCGAGATACCAGGGAGGCATGGATAAAGTTCCCGGGAGACCCAGAATTTGGAAGGCAGGGGCGAAACGAGGGCCACATCCCTATGATCGTCCGGTATTGTCCAAAACGGGAGCGGGGAAAAATTAGACCTAGGGAGCCTCTCGCACGACCCAGGTGCGAGGTTTTTCCGGTCGCTGGGGCTGTCGAGGCGGGCCCGGGGGGGACTTTCTATTCCGTTCCTGGCGGAGTCCTCCTGTCTTCGTGAAGCGAACACTATGCGGTGGCCCAGGTGAATGAGTTCGCTCGAGAGGACGGGGAAGGGCTCTAGCGGGGCCCGTGCTCTTCACCTGCTGGATAACCCCTTCTTAAAGGTGGAGCAGGGGCTGAAACATTCCCGGATAATCCAGGCCAAATACGGGAAAAGAACGCATTTTCCCCGGAGGGAAACACCCTGGCGAAATCAGGAGCGCCGTCTCGGCAGAGATGCACGCGCTGGTTCCTCGAAGATGCTACAAAATTCCTGGAGGAAGGCCTGTAGGTCTGCAGTCATCGGGTTGCTTCTATCCCAGAAGGGTGTTGCCCAAGCCAGGGCCTTCCCGGAAAGTAGGCTGACCACGAATGCCACTTTTGCCATTTCTGTGGGAAACTGATCAGCCATAAGCTCGACGTGCATGGAGCACTGGGTGATGAAACCCCTGCAAAGCTTCGGGTCCCCGTCAAACTTTGATGGTAGAGAAAGTTGAAGCTCAGGGCCAACCGTAGCCACCGGAACGGGGAGCATAGAAGGAACCACAGACGGAGATGGCGGCTGCTGTTGAGACGTAAGGAGCTGTCGTGCCAAGTCGGACAGCTGATCCAACTGCTGTGCCTGTTGCGAAATCCGCTGCCACTGCTGGGCAATGACGGACGCTAAGTCTGCGATACTGGGCAGAGGCACCTGCATGCCATGGCCGGATTTAACTGTTACGGACAGCGGTAGTGGAGCCACTGGACCACCGAAAGCGATGGTATAAGAAACGCCAGGGAGCGGAGTCTAAGTGGGTCCCGGTTTTTTCCCGAGCCCGCCCCCAAAAGCGGGGGGGGAAAACTTGTTGGGCGGGGGGTTACCAGGTCGATCCCCCTAAAGTGACTTGTTTTGTAGGGAGGGCAAATTTTTGATTTAACGAAGGGGGAATTTTTTAAAAATTTCGGGAAAAAAACTTCGGTTTGGAATGGGCAAAGAATTTTCTGGGAGGGAAGGGCTTACCCTGCAGGACATGTGCAGTAAAATAAACCCCAATCAAAAGGACGGTGGGATTTGTGCATAAACCGCACAATAAAAATCCTGTTTTCGACGCGGGGGCTCTTTTCGTCTAAATTGTATGAGAAGGGAAGGTGTTTGCCGCGGTGTTATGATAGCGGGTACTAAAAAAACTCTTTTTTTTAAAACAGCGATTTTTGGGGGGGGGTCTCAGCTTGTCTCAGGCTGCTTTTTTAAAAAGTTCAAATTCTGATTTTTTGGGGTATTGGATCTGAATTTCCGGGTGTGGCCCGGGTGAAAACTGCATATATTTTTTTAATGTATCTGTCACGCACATTAAAATTACCCCAAGGGTGATTTTAACCCCTGTTCCTGTTGTATTCTTTTAAAAGAAACAGCATTTTTCCCAAAAACAAATCCCAAATTAATTTTTGGCCCCCGGGGTCAATTCTTTTGGGGAAATTTTACTCCAGGGGTTATTTAAGGGTGTTGTTTTGTTTCCCTGTGGTGACTAAAAAAAAACCGTTTTTTTTCAGGGCCCAAAAAAGACTTTTTTCCCTTGTTGTTTAATTCTTTAACCCGAAGGTTAATTACAATTTTTCCCCTTTTTGTTGTGTAGGGAAAAATAAACCATTGTAAACAGGGCTAAAAACTCGTAGTTTTTTGGTTTGCTCAATTTTTTTTGCGAAATTTTTACATCCAGGGGTTAATTAAGCTTTTGCTCTGCTTTTTGTGGGGCCCTTAAAAAAAACTTTTTAAATTTAATGGCAAAAAAGACATTTTGCCTGTGGGAATAATTCACAAGCAAAGGGTTTTAATTACATTTTTCCTTTGTTGTGTGCTTTAAAATACCCCGCCATTGAAAAAAAGTTTAAAAACCCTCATATTTTTTGGGTTTGCTAAATTTTTTGCGAAATTTTAAAAATAAATCGTGTTTTTTTAAAAGGGGTTGTTCTGCTGCTGTGGTGACTAAATTTTAAACCGAATATTTCACCGCAAAAAATACATTTTTCCTGTAGCAAATTTCCCCCAAGCAAAGGTTAATTAAAATTTTTTTTCTCTTGTTGTGTATTTAAAAATTTACACGCCATTGAAAAACCACCACAAAGCTGGGTAGTTTTTGGCTGTCAATTTTTTTTGCGAAATTTACCCCAAAGGGGTTAATAAGTATTTTTCTGCGGGTTGGGAACTCAGTAAAAAAAAATTTTTGTTTTTCCCCAACCACGAAAAATTCTGTAGAAATAATCCATATACCGAAGGTTAATTTTTCCTTTTTTGTGCTTTTATATTCAGAAAAAATTCCCACAGATTTTTTTAAAAGGCACATAAAGTAAATTTTTTCCTGGTTTTTTTGTGGAGTGCAATTTATTTTCCAAGGGTTCCCCAAGCTTCTTAGTGGGTTCTTTGGGTCAAATACAGGGTGTGTATTCATCACTACGATTTCTTAAAATCAAACAGGGGTCTGTACATTTTAAAAACAAACAGAAAGGGTAGAAGAGAGGGGGAAAGGGCCTTTCAACCTGAGTGGCAGGGGAAAAATTTTTTGGGGGCCCCCAAAGGTCGCAGCACAGAAAAGGGGACGTCGAGCAGGGGTAAATCGGTTGGGGCCCAAAATTTCCCCGGGGTTTTCATCTAGCGGCCGGGGTTCTGCTAGAAACCCCAAAAAGGGTTTTTGATTGGGGTTGGGATTAGGTCACCCCATTTTCCCCCCCAGAGGGATATTGAAAACCCCAGCCCAAGGGAGCCCGGTTTGGGAATTTCAGAAAAAACCCCTTAGTTGGCATGGCCCGGGGAGGGGTCGGGCGGCCCCCCCCTGTCCTCAACCCGCCTCTGTCCCTTTGGGTTTTCCCTCAGCCAGAGATCTATTTTGGGGTCGGGGCCCCCAGGGGCCACTATATAGCGGGGAAATGAACAATTTTAAAGGAGGGCAGTAAAGCAGTATTTGGCAGCGACGAAAGGGGGCCCAAAAATGCTTCTTGCAGTAGGCGGCAAAGTATAGATTTTGAGAGGGCATGGGGGTCATGTTTTTGAGGGGTCAGCATTCTTTAAAAAAGGGTTTTTTGATGAGGACAGAAATTTGGAAAATAAAAACACAAATAGATGATGATGTAGCCGCCCGCGTTTTGGGGAGCGGGGTCAGGAAAGGGCTTCCTTTAATGGGTCGGGGAAGGGAAGGGGTCAGCTTGCGCTTTTCCGGGGAGGGCGCAGCCGGGCAAGTGGGTTGTGGGGCCCGGTGGTCAGGGGGTACCCGCAGTTTAAAAGGTCGGGAGCCCAAGCGGCCATGGGGAAAAAAAACCCACTTGAAGGCCCAAAAAAAAGTAGCGGCAAAGCGGCGGGCAGTAGTCACCCCGTGCTAAACTTTGGCGGAAAAATTTAGCTACTCGGGGGTTTTTGGCAGTTTTTGCTAGACCGGGACCCCAAAAAAAAATTTGGGTATATGAAAAAATTTGTAGGCGGGAAGTAAAAGCGTGGCCGGGGGAGCAAACTTTGGGGCCCAAAGGGCCCCGCGTCAACGAATGTTGGCTTCCATCCGGGGGCCCCCTGGGTGAAACGGGGGCCTCAGTGTGGTGGTCCATCCCGGGGCCCCCCCAAAAAAAAAACCCCCCAGCAGCGGCCCAATGGTCCCCTTCCCTTTGGCAGCCAGTCAAGGCCCCACCCCCCTTTTGCCGAAGGGAGTGTTTCTCTTTGACTTCTTCCCGGTTTCAGATGTTTCCTGCTCCCCCGCTACTCATGGCGCCACCCAGTCTTTTCCAGCGAGGCGTTTGCAAAGAGACAACAATATGCGTCAACCATCCTAAGGTGCAGAAACATGCCCGGGGGTTCCTGCCCAAGTTGTTGGTATTGCAGTCCCTCCCTTTCCAAAGGGTTGGACCCCTGCCCCCGTTCAGAAAACAAATGGCTTGTGCCGGCGGATGGGGGATTTAACAACCCGAAATTTTTTTTTCCCAAAAAAGGTGCCCAGCATTTCTTAAATATGAAAGAAAGAAGGTGGGGCCCCAGTCCTTGACCCCTTAATCGGTTTTTTCCCAAAGGTACACGGGAAAGTGCAGACTTTGGAGCTTTAACTAGGGGTCGGGGGCCCAGTAAAAGCCCTTTACGGCCCACGGGGTGGAATTGTTTCCCCGCCCAGGACCCCAAAAAATTGGACAGGAGCGCCGATTTCTTCCCCAGTTTTTAAAAACGCGGTCCTGCGCCAATGTCCGCCCCCTCCTCCTCCACCACCCCAATCATTCAGCCCCCAAAAATTTATGCCCCAATCATACCCCATGTGTGGGGGCACAGGGGGGTGTCCGCAGTTCTACACCGGGGTTGCCTGGCGAACGAAGTCCCCAAGGGGGGGGAAAATGCTCCGCTTTCTTGCAGAAAAAAAATTGATGTGTGGCTTTCCCCGGGCCCCCAACTGAAAAAATCGGAACCTTTTGGGGGCGGCCCCAAGGGAGTAACATGGTGTCCCCCGGCTGAAACCGAGGGGGAGGGTTTCCCTTTGCGCCCTGTATGGCGATTTTGTTAAATTCTGGTTGTAAAAAGGGTTTCCTGAATTTTTCCCCCAAATCTTCGAATTCGGGAAAAATGGCCAGGAAAACTGTGAGCACTTCACCAAAATTCCTAAAAAGCCAGGAAACCCCCTCCTCGATTTTGCAGCGGCAAAAAGCCCCCCCCCAACACACGCTGATATGGATTTTTCCAAACCCTTTGGGAAATTCCCAAGCTGCACTTTTGGGAAACCGACTGTATGAACAGAAAAAGGGGCCATTAACGTTTTTTTTGTTTGATC
Organism: Phyllomedusa bahiana; assembly: GCA_025379985.1. Classification (NCBI taxonomy): domain Eukaryota; kingdom Metazoa; phylum Chordata; class Amphibia; order Anura; family Hylidae; genus Phyllomedusa; species Phyllomedusa bahiana. The sequence goes on along the minus strand of JAODAL010075695.1, from coordinate 7,294 downwards.
CAGGGGGGACGGGGGTTGTACTCCTTGTGTAACTTTGTTGTCAGCCGGGGAGCTTTTGCGGACCCCTGCCGTTTTTGGGGGCCATTCGAGGAGGCCAGGGTTATTTGTCAGTCGCCGGGGAAACAAAGGGGATGAATAACTTTAAATTCCACTCCCTTATTTTTCCTGGAAACAGTTTGCTGAAAAATCTGTCGGGGGAAGGGGGGGGGAGACGTGGGCAATACATCTCGGGGGGGCCCACATGAGTCCAGGGGGGGAATGAAATGGTGGAGGAGGAGGAGGACATTGGACCCAGAAGTTTTGTCGGGTTGAATGAGTGGATTTTTTTACCAAGGTGAACAAGGGGAGGAGGAGCAGGAGCGCTGGAGGGGGTGATGGAGATGAGGAAGATGAGGAGATGACCCGAAAACACCGTGGCAGTATTTCAGTGGAGATGGGGCAGGGGGCCCCTCGGAGTCACTTGTGAAAAATGGCCCGGGAAACATGCTTATTTGCCTTTGGGTTGTGGGAAAAACCCCCAAATTTGTCAGCATCCGGGAGGGATGACTTTTTGGGGCCCTCCACCCCATTGGGGCCCCCCCCTTTCCCGGGCCAAAAAAGGGAGCCCTTTTTTCCCCGCTATTGAGAGGGAGGGAAAAAAACTCAAATAGATAGGGGAAAAACCTCCGTATCAGGTTTGGGCCCCCTGCCCATGTGCGGCATCGTTATCCCCTGCAGGGCTGAAAGGGGGGGTTTTCAGCGTCCATGTTTCTAATGCCGCGGCTGGATGGGGGGGTGGGGGGGTAGGGCAGTACCAGCTCCACGGGAGCAACCTAAAAATTGGGGGGGTCATGATGGAAACAGCTTCCTTCCCCCCGCCTTTGTGAGGGGGGCAGTCGCCAGCAAACAAGCAGCAGCAGGGCCTGGAGCAGAAAAAAGAAACCCAAAAAGTGGTGGGCCTTTGGGAAAAGGGACTCTGTCACCCCAGTTAGAAAATCCCCTGGACTTTCTGGGCAGCCAAAAATGGATGTGTGGCCCCAACTTGCCGAGTTTGCAGTGGAGGAAAACTGTCCTGCCCGGCCGTAGGGGTGGCAAACGGGGCAGGTGGGGTTTAGTGCCCCGGGGGGGCCCTCGTTCCCCAAAGGGGAACCCGTTGTCCAAGGGGAAATTTTGGAACGAAATTACCTTTGTCAAGGGTGAAAAAGGGTGGATCGGCCAAAGGGTTTTTCCCCACACCAATGCCCCATGCCCTCGAAATCATCAACCATTTACCCTCACCCAAAATGTGAGAAATGAGGGGCTGGGTTCAAACTACCCCGCCTCAGCCATATTTTTGATGCCGCCACCCCCTGGGTGGTCCCATCCCGTGACAGTTTCTCCCTCTGCCCCAAACATCTTTACCGGGACTGGTTTTGCCACCCCCCTCCCTTTTGTTTAATGGGGCCACTTTATGACCTTTTGCTGTGCTGCTTTTTTTGGGGGCCGTGGAAAATCCCCACTGTGTCATTGTGCCCCTCTCTGACGTCCCTGCTTTTGCTCCTGCCCCCGTCACCCCCACCCTCTGTCATTGTGCCACTCTTTGGGGCCTTTTTCCAGTTTTTTTTCCCCCTCCAGAATGTTTATTGTTTCCACGTCTGGGCCTCATTTCTGCTGCAAACCCTCACCTCCACTCTTTTTTCATTGTGCCCCCTCCGTGGCCTCCAATACCCGTTTTTTCCCCCTCCCCGAATGTCATTTTGCCCCTGTCTGAACCCCATGTTGCTGCTTTCCCCTGAAATCCCCATTGTTTTTCATTGTGCCCCCTCTGTGGCCTACTCCTGGGTTTTTTCCCCCTCCAGAATGTCATTTGTGCCCCTGTTGGGCCTCATTTTGCTGCCACCGGGCCCCCTTTTTTCCCCTGTCATTGTGCCACTCTGGTTAGCCTACTCCCGTTTTTGCCACCCCCAGAATGTCATTGTGCCACTGTCGACCTCTTTCTGCTGCCACCGTCACCCCCCATCTTGTCATTGTGCCCCTCTGTGGCCTACTCCTTTTTTTTTCCAACCCCCGAATGTCCCTTGTGCCCCTTTTGACCTCATTTCTGCTGCTGCGGCTGCTTTCAGTGCCTACCCAAACCCGTGTTCCCTTGTTTTCCCCTCTGTGGCCTTTTCCCCGTTTTTGCCACCTCCAGAATGTCATTGGGCCCCCTGTCTGACCCCATGCTGCCCGCTGTGGCTGCTGCCTAACCTACACCCCTTGGGCATTGTGGCCCCTCTTTGGACTACTCCGTTTTTGCCAAATCCAGAATTTTCATTGTTTCCATCTCTGACTCATGCTTGTGGCTTTCTGCCGTCACCTTCCCCACTCTGTCAATGGGGTTGCCACCTGAGCCTTGCTTGTTTTTTTTTTCCCGCTGTCGCTGCATGAAATTTTTCAGGTACATTCCCCCCCTTCCGTTTTTTTGGGCAGGGTTTTGACCCCTTAAGGGGCCCAGGGGAAATTTTTTAGTGAACCGATTCTAAGAGCGGGGCAGCATGTGCGTGTAAAACTAAAACACAAAATTTTATGGACCAAAAACCCAAATCCATATTTAAGGCCCTTTCCCCAAAAAGTTATAAGCACCCGCAGGGTCTGTGCAGCCGGAAAAAAGCTGTTTTTTTTAAAGCGTTTTGCCCCAAGTAATTCGACCAAATTTATTTTTGTCGGGAAATTTTGCCCCCCTCTACTTTCTTGCCGGGGGGCCCGCCCAAAGGTTTGCATGGTACAGAATCGTCAGGCGTAGGCGTGGGCAGTCGAGGGAAAGGTTTAGGGGAGGCGGCAAGATTCCCTGGTCAATTAAAAATGGGAAAAGGGTCGGGGTGGCCCGCAAAGGTTCGTGGTCAATAAACGTTAGCCCCCAGGGGGCCAAGGGAAAACCCAAAGATACTTTGTACGCCCCTTTCAACGCTTTCTCTAAAAAGGGAAAAGGGCACAATAGGTTTCCCTACGGGAAAATGCCGGGGGGGCGGTTTAAACCCTTTTATAAGACCAGGGCTGGGGAATAAAACAATTTTCCGGCAAAGCTGGTCCTTTAAATCTCACAGAACTGCTGCGCGCACTAGGTGGCGCTCACGTGACCTGGCAGCCGGCAGAGAGCCGCACGGGGGGCAGGGGCGTGGGGTTTATTGGGGCGGGACCCCGGGTGTGCCCGAAGGGCCCAAACCCCCGGCCTTTCGGGACCCAACCCTTGGGAAATGCCCTTTCTTGCTAATTGTGTTATATCACCTAGCGCCAACAAAAAATACAACTCCACCTAAATCTCTATAACCCCCCAACTCCACCAATCACCTCATGGTTTGTACAGAGGGGGGGAGAACAGCTAGGGGGAAATTTCTTGGGAAAAATGCAGCCTCTAAGATGATGTTTTGGTTAAAATTCCCTTTAGATATGAGTTGTGTCAGGAAGAATTGTCCAAAGGCCGGGTTTAGGGTCTTAAAGGAGGGGGGGGAAAAAAAAAAAGCAAAGAACTCATCAGAGAATATGTCATTGTGTAAGTCTTGGATGTAACTGCACCATAGATATATATATATATTTGTCTGCAGGGGGCCACTATATGGTAGAACTATTGGTAGTAGTGTTATCACTTATATTCAGGAACAGTATGGCAGCATTATTCAGTCACTATGTGGTGGTGATATGTGGTCATGGCATGGCAGTATTATTTGATCTTTGTGTAGCAATATCATAAATAAATTTGGTCTCGGTTTTGTCTTTTTAAAAAGTATGGTTTATTTTAAAATCCTTTGTAGAAAAATTTAAAGGGGGTAACTGTTGACCATTATTTGGGGTTTTCAACCCTAAAAAAAAATTCCTAAAGCTATTTGTATGTATGTATTTATTTATTTATTTATATAACATATTTTATTTTATAGAGATACATATTTATAGCCCCCTAGTAACATAGTGGGGTGTGTGGGTCTGGTCTGTGGAGGAAGTGGACATAAAATTTTGTGTACTCGGGGTTGGTTAAAAGGGAATTTCCCCTTTTGTTTTGTTTTGGTGCGGTTTAAGGGGGGGATAGCTGGTTTTAAAATCATGCACCTGATTTTGGTTAGAGCTGTGGCCTGATGTTTCCCTCTTTGAAACCCCAAAAAGTTGGGGGTTTTGGGGAAAATTATTATATTAACCTTTTATATATATATATATATATTATATATATATATATATTATATTTATAATTTTTATAATATATTATATATATTTATATATATATATTTAATATATATAGTGACTAAAAAAAAAGATCACTGCATATAAAGAGTAACAGAACTAAAATAACTACATAGATAGAGTTACAAAGCCCTAGCTGAAACCCCAAACAAGGGGGAAAAAAATAATTGGGCCCCCGGGTTTGGGCCCCGGAAAAGAGGCTGCTTTTCAGGGAAAAAAGAGAGACAGAGGGGGGCCAAAAAACATGTGCAGGGCCCTCTTTAGTAGGTTTTAGGAAAAGGACCCAAGAATCAACTCCCCCTGGTTTGGGGCCTAGAAAACCCCCTGTAAACAGACTGTCCCAAACCCTGGCAAATTGTCAAACATCTAAGCCCTGTATTGTACACAGAGACCAGGACAAAGAAAACAGAACGGTAAGGGTGCGTCCCCACAGCAGAGGCAAATACCGGTCGGATAATCCGACTGGTATTTGCATATTTGGGGCCTTGAAATGCCCGCCGGGGGGATGGCTTTTTTTTTGCGTTTGCGGAGAAAAGCCCATCCCTTCATAGTGACATGTTCATATTTCGCTCGAAAACGGGGGAAAAAATTTTTTAAAATTACACGCAGTGTAAAAACGTTTGGCGGAAAAATCCGTGCAGGGGGGCCTGCAGGGTTTTTTTCCCATAAGGTTTATTCTAAATGTTGCATTTGGTTTACAGACGGTTTTTTCAAAACCGTCTGTAAAAACCGTCCAAAAACCCCTGCCGGGGGTAAACCCAAAAGGGGAAAAAAAGTTTATTTTTAAGTGAAAACAATTTAAAATATTTTCTTTTGATGCGTAAATAAGGAAAATGCGCATCCCAAAAACGCAACCTGAAGATAAGAGAGGCATCGTTTTTGAATAAAATAAATTGTCTTTTTTACATAATTCAATTCCTCAGAAAGTTTTTATTTATTTATTTATTTATTTTTTAGGACAAATTGCCCTTTAATTGTAATCTACGATGGCAAGGAAGCATAAACCACCTGTGAACAAATGACACCAATGTCACCATCCAGCCCATTTCAGAATGCCCTGGGCGTCCATCAACAGGAAACACGTCATTTTTGACAAAAAATAGTTGTGATGGAATAGGACATTTATTGTTTCAAATTTAAAAAAAGACAATTTTTGAAATTTGATGGGAAACTCTTCCAACACAGATTTGTGTAGCATGGGTACCACAGGACAATTATGGTTACTACATACAAAATAAGCAGGTGTCTGATAAATGTCATAACTAATATTTTTAAGGCTAATGCTTAAAAAGTCATAAAAATATTTCACTAGTGAAAACTTCAAGTAGTTTGACCAGAAAAGTTAGTGGGTTAGTGCTATTTTGTTTTTTAATAAAAAATCGCCCCACTGTTCAAAGCAAGCATTTCAGTTTATTGTTTTACCCCTATTTCCTCATAAATTGCAAGCTCTTGAGAGAAGGGCTCTAACTCTTGTTTGAACTATTCATTTATAAATGTTATATTTTATTTGCATATAGTGTTGTGCTTTGGTTTTAAAAGATATTTTTCCCTTTTTCCTCCGGGAATGGCGGGCAACGAGGGGCTGTTTAGATTTGCCAGTGATCCGAATTAGAAATGTAACAGATTTTGTATAGATTTTCTCTGTATTGTAAACGGCTACCGATAATTAGGTGCTATATAAATAAAAAAATATTTTTTTTTTTTAAGGTTTGGGCCTCTTAGTGGGCAAATTAAATTAAAAATTTTGGGCATTGCCTTTTTTCATCTTTGGGGGAAAAAAAAGGGAGGGGAAAGGGCCCCCATTTAATTTTTTTGCATAAAAACCCCAATTTTGAAAATGGTTTTTGACGGGTTGGTTTTGTGAAAACTTGATAATTTCTGAGCTTTCTTATTCCCCCAAAAATTGGGTACCTTATTTAACCCATTGAGGTAAAATAGACACAGAAAAACCTATGGGCAAAAAAGTGAGTTTTAGCCCTTTAACATTTTTCTTAATGGGGCCCCCAAATTATTATATTCATGTTTCAAAAACAAATGGAAGTCCTTCTAGGAAAAGTAGAGACTGTTGCAACAGCATAGGGTGACCCATGCCATGTTTATAGACTAAACTTAGAATAAGAAAAATTTTGGGAAAAAAAACGGATTTGTCAACCAGCGGTTGGTTTTTTTTTTCATGGGAAATTTTAAAAAACCCCTAAAACTTTAAGATTTAGCAAAAAAATAACTTGGCCCTTAAGTGTGGGTTTTAACTAAAAAAGGGGGTTTTTTCCCCAATCCTGTTTTATTGGTCCTGCCCAGCTTCAGACTCACACTTCCCAATTATGTTGGGGAATCTATAGCAGGGTTGATAAAAATCAGCTCTGTTATTTGTGTTTACCCTGCACAGTTGGAAAAAAGTTTCAGGAGGTTTTTAAAATTTTGGGGCGTAAATAATTTTAAAAAAGGCTTTTTGTATTTCAATTTTTTAAGTAACAAAAGCAGGGAATAAGTGTTTTTCCTGTTTTCCTTGGGGGGAGCCTGTAAAAGCAGAGAGAAGTGGCTGGTAACTAGAACATTTTGTGTGCAAAAAGAGAGAAAATCTACTCGTAACTCTGAAAAGAAGCAAAAACAGAACAGCAATGTATTTGATGATAATAATAATAATAATAATTTTGTCTACATTTTTAAAGTTAATGAAGCGAGAATACCCCTGCAACACAATTTGCTTACCCTTTTCTTTTCCCAGTTTTTGTTAACCCTTGTTACATTTGTATTGTACTCTAAGGGCTATGTTCAAGGCTTAAAAAGGGGGGGCTTTAAATTTCGGTTTCCCCCAATTCGCCGTGTGGCCCGGGCGCGGGGGGGTGAGCGGGGGGGCCCGGGACTTCGCCGGCCCATTTTCTTGCATTTCCCGCGGCGGTATACGCCCCTGGTAAATTTAATGTCACTTATCTCCCCGCCCCGGCGGTTTGCCGAGGGGGGAGAGGAGAAAGTAATCCAAAAGTTCCTATTAGAAACTGTGGATTACCGTAATGAATGGGCGTTTTCAGCCCGTAATTTTCGCACTCCGGCGTAAATTTCTGAACCCAAAATTTTGGCCCTTTTTAAGGACCCTGGGAAAATGGCCCAATAGGAGACCTTAACTCCA
>JAODAL010075694.1:0-13893 GCA_025379985.1 Phyllomedusa bahiana | reverse complement strand
GCGGGGGGAGGACCCAGCAGGCGGGTTTGGGTCCCTTCGGCATAGTGCGATACTGCAGGGAGCTGCGCCTGTGTCCGGATGCTGCTCGCGTCCTTCCCTGCATCTGGTATGTTAGGGCGCGAACTTCTCCCGCCGCTCTGCTCTTCCCCTCTAGGCCTCAGAGGATTCTTCTGTCGTCTCTTGTGCGGTCTCCGTTGCAGGTGTCCGGTCCAGCAGTGTCCCCTTACGTCCCAGGGACCTTCCGTACCCGGTCTGTCCGGATTGGGGTGTCAGTTGGGGTTTAGATGTGCCGCTTTTGTAGATCTCTCACGGAGCTCAGGGATCAAGCGTCTGGCACCATTAAACGCTAGGCCACACCCCTAGTAGTACTTTATTTCTATATCCTATGGTAATGCAGACTTGGGATAAGCTTGTAGAGGCCACAGATCACTTACATGGCATGATCTGAGATGTTATTGGTTCACAGAACCGCACCAGCTAAATCAAGTCATCTTAGTAACTATTCAACATACAATAGTTCTGGAGTATTTTACAATGAGTAAGGTGGGATGTGCCAAATTATAGGCTCCGCCTGCTGTCATTAGATTGACTCAGCAGGAAATTTGCAAATAAGGGCAGACTTAAATAATATTGCAGGAATTTGTGATGATTGGTTGAGAAAGCAACAGGTGAAGGAGGACTCAAGGTGTTGTGATACTTTTCATTTTTAAACCCAGCAAATAGGTTCAGAGGCCTAGGTGGATGGATTACATGGATATTAAAGATAATTATGTGTAGTTGATCCCTTTTTTTTGAGGAATCCAGTATTGAGGGGGTAGGAAAGAAGCTTGTAAATAGAAAGTCTGGCTGTGCGGGCTAGCTGCATAAGAATGTACTGAAACCCTCCAAAGAAATGGGATCGAATCTAACAGATTTGATCAGAGGGAGAATTGTGAGGGTAATATTTAATAATTTTACATGTCTATGTGATTTTATATACTTTTATAAATTTCCTTTGTTCTCTCTCCTTTGTACACTCATGTCTTTGAAATGGAATGTACACTTCTCGAGGTCTCTCTTCTCCAGACAGGTTGTATCCCTGAATGAGAACATATAGTTAGCTTATGTAGGTCTATTCAAAAGTAATGAATTCATTCTTCTTAGATAAGGTAAGAAATCTTAAGGCTTTAGACCGCTTTACACTTGTACAACCTAAGTCCCAATAATCTATAGTGTAATCTGAATGAAAAGGCCTTAGTAAGAAATTAAATAATTGTCTTCTTAGAAACAGACGAGAAGAAGTCTTTTGTCTATCTCAGTAGAAATACGTCAGAGGTATAGGATATTTACATATGCATACGTTTTAAGTTGATGAATAGGAAACTAGCTTGTTTCATCATTATTTACACTGATTGGCTGATGTATTCTTAGAGAAGAAGCGGTGCTTATAGGCTATACAAGTCAAAAACTTGGCTGGAGTTAGGCTATGTCTACACAGCACAGAAATACTGGTGGATTTTCAGCGGTTTCAGTATTTTGAAACTGCTAAGAATCTGAATGTTTACTGTTCTGCATAGACAGCAATGAAAAACCCATGTTGTAGTATACACAGCATGAGTTTTTAATCACCGCGTTAAAAATCCAGCGGAATCTACAACATGTTGCACATTCCGCCAGAGTCCAGTGGTTTGCTGTCAGATTCCCGTACATTCAATTGCATGGGCCGATGGCAAAAACTAAAACCGACCTCGGTTTTTGCACAAATCAGTGTCAAAAACTGCGCTCCTACAAAATTCCGTCGGCTTTCAAACATATTTTGTTCTGTGCTGTGCGCACTTAACCTTAGTAGACATCTGGGAATATGCAAATGCTGTATACTTTCTTTTATTTCTTATTGCTTGCGTTGAAATAAATCCTGGATATTTATTACTTTCAATTGATTTTTTATTTGAAAACCTGATCACATCTGAACCACTGTATTAGTGATAAGATCAGAAATCCCCTGATCCCATACATATCTCTATAACAAGTACAGAAAATTAAGGCGACATTACTCACGTGACCGGAGTCTGGCATATGATTATGCGCACATGATGCAAACAAGTATATCCAGATGCAACATATCCAAGCACTAAATATGTTTGAAAAAATGGATACCCTACCAGTCCCAACACAACCCTTCCTAAAGGAAGGGACTCCGTCCCAAAAGGGACGACCCCACCTATCGGTGGTTATACCCTGGTTCACAAACTAACACTAAGTAGGAAACAAACAAAATCGCTGCGTAATCCAAGGGAAAAGGAACTTCAATGCGTTTCCCCGTCTGTAATACGGTTCTTCAGGGGGAGAGTTTCCCAAGTATACAATAAGCAGCAAAATGAAAAATAGACGTATATACTGTTAAAAAGTCACCACAATCACTGATCTATCAGACAAATAGGCCCCTGATGGTACAAAAAGTGGGCTGCAGAAAACCCATTGAAACACAGGGAGAACATACAAAATCCTTGCCGATGTTGTCCTCGGTGAGCTTTAAACCTAGGGGCAACAGTGCTAAAGGCTTAGCCACCGCCTGATTTAGCTTTGCCTTAAAATGAGTCATAGGTAAGTTTCTGTTAGTATTTTAGGTAACCCCAAATACTGACATTTCCTTAATATATTTTTGTAATAGGTTTGTTCCCTTTATAAATAAAACTGATTCAATATTAGAGTATAAAAACCACAAAAAAATCAGTTTCCATGGGACATGCCTGCAAACCATCAGAAAGCAGGGCCTATAAAACAGGGTGCTATAAATCTTAAGGCATCTTTATGCAATATTGTAAGTCATGCACACAGGTCCATGTTCAGTTGTATGACTCTATTAGGGCACATAGCTCCATAGCTCTTACTTCTAGGTGAAAAGCCCAGAAGACTTTACAACGTCTAAATTGCTGTGGTACATTATTATATTTAGCTCCTTCAAAATGTTCAAGTTAATCTTGTGCTCTGCTAAATCTTATCATCCTTAAACATGACAGCACGCAACAGAGCTGCACTTTAAAATGTAGAACATTTCCCTTAAAATATGTTCTCATTTTTACTATGGTGTGTTACCGAGTCCTGAAATCAGCACAGTGTAGTGTTATGTAAAGCTGTTAGTGTCCCGCTTATCAAACAGTAAGGTATAATTAGTCCGCAGGGAACCATAAATGGCTACCTCGAATAAGAGCTACAACACAGTTCCATTAGGGTCATTCAAGACTGACATAATATAAGAGATTAGTACAGTGTGTTTCCTTAGACGATGCCCTTCCTCGAGTCGAATAACTTTTATTAAGCAGCCTAGAAAAAGTGAAAGATAAAATGATATTGTTAGACGTATAGTTAAATATCTTGTAATATTATCATTACCTTCTACTTAAGACGATCAAGCTACAATCAATGTCAACACAGAAGGAATAGGCAGTACAAAAACTATTTGGTACATGCATCTTAAGGCAAGGCTGATAAATATTTTATCCGAAAATCTCAATAAAACTAATTTACGTGATGTTTCCAGAGAAAAAAAGGACTTAAAGGAAAGTTTAAAGAGAATCTCTTGGGTGGCTTATCCCCTTATCTTAGTTTAGGATATGATAGAGGAAGAAAAGCTGAGCATTGTGATATGTAGGTTTATATGATTTGTAGTATGCTTCTGAGATAAAAGCACATAAAAACCAAAATTGAAGCAAAAGTACAGCTTACCCCACCCACATACAGTAATCGACAGCTTGCACCATACACACACTGATATAGGGAAAAGCTGTCAGTCACTGTATGTAGTTGGGGTAAGCTGTACTAGCACTCTCTCTTTAAGGGGTTTTGCCACGATATCATTTCATACCTCCTGTATCCTGATCTTCAGCTCTGTGTGCTCAAAAGGGGGCGTGTGTGATTTGTTTGAATTGCAGATCATGTCACCCAGCAGGATGACATCACCAGGCATTTCCTCTCTTTTGTCAAAGAAAGGTCTGTTTATGTGTAGAAGTGTACATAACTACATTGTAGCTCAGAGGTAAAACTTTTGCCTCCAAACACAAGAGTCCTCAGTTCAAATCCCTGCAAGGACCAAAGCTGTGAAATTTATTTCTCTTTATCAAGGCACATACTTGATTAAGGTTTCTTTTTTTAATTTATTTGCACTGTTTGACTAATTACTAAGGAGTACAGAGAACGGGAGTAGAATGACAGCACCTGGGGTTTGAACACTCAGTAGCTTTGTGAGAGGAGAGGTGATGTCTGAGCATGTGCGACCCGGACTGAGAAGCTTCCAGCCCTGGTCGTATCCCTTGGAGACAAGTTGTAAACAATGGATCACTATGGGAGCAGCTAAAACAAAAACGGTGCAGAAATGTTAATAATAATGAATGGTGAAAATGTTTATTATTTAATTTACAAACTTCCCACGTCAATTTTACTTCATGGCAAAACCCCTTTAAGCAGTCTGTTCAGAATTTTCTCTGCTTTTTATTTACAAATCCTTATCCAAATCATATAACCCTATGAATCACAGAGTTCAGCTTCTCGTCTCTATCATGTAACCCTATATATCATAGAGCTCAGCTTCTCTCCTCTATCATATAACCCTATATATTAGAGTTCAGTATCTCTCCTCTATCATATAACCCTATATACCAAGAGCTCAGCCTCTCTCCCTCTATCATATAACCCTATATATCACAGAGCTCAGCTCCTTTCCTCTATCATGTCACCCTATATATCACAGAGTTTAGCATCTCTCCCTCTATCATATAACCCTATATATCACAGAGCTCAGTTTCTCTCCTCCATCATATAACCCTATGTATCACAGAGCTCAGCTTCTCTCCTCTATCATATAACCCTATATATCACAGAGCTCAGTTTCTCTTTCTCTATCATATAGCCCTATATATCACAGAGCTCAACTTCTCTCCTCTATCATATAACCCTATATATCACAGAGCTCAGTTTCTCTCTCTCTACCATATAACCCTATATATATCACAGAGCTCAGCTTCTCTCCTCTATCATATAACCCTATATATCACAGAACTCAGCTTCTCTCCTCTATCATATAACCCTATATATCACAGAGCTCTGTTTCTCTCTCTCTCTCTCTACCATATAACCCTATATATCACAGAGCTCAGATTCTCTCCTCTATCATATAACCCTATATATCACAGAACTCAGCTTCTCTCCTCTATCATATAACCCTATATATCAAGTCAGCGCTTATTTATTGTGATATGTTCAAGTTTAGTTAATACCCAGCAATAGACTTCGAGGATATACCAGCCTTGTCTCTGTCTATTACATATTATATACTATATAACTCAGACAATGAGCATAAACCACCTGAGAGATTCGCTTTAAAGGTGAAAAAGTTAAAAATGGCCATAATAAGTAGAAATTCAAATATATTTCTGCATGCCCCTTGTGTACTTTCATATTGTGAAAATCAATGTTTAGATTAGGGAAATGTATTAATGGACACACTTCTACTTTGGATACATTAGTCTAGTACTTTCTTGGTAATGAAACATATAACCTTTGATATTTAGAAGACCAGATGTTAATTGATTATGAAAAACACTCAGCAGTTTGTCTACCACTTGAATGTAACTTGGCACGATGAAGACAATTCTACTTTGCTTGCTGTAAGCAATTAGGGTTTGAGATGCTCGGAGTTGTTGCTAGGTTGCATATTTAGTCATTATGCTGTTATTTTACTTTCTAATGCTGATTATGATTATAGGAAACATGTGTCATTATCACAAATGCAGGATCATTTTGCAGAGACTTTAATAGGTTCTAGCTTTTGGCATATTTTCTAAGGAGTTTAAAGAATACATTTCTCTCTCTGAAGGTGAAATGAAAAAAGAAAAGTGCAATTAAGATGCATTAAGTTGACTTTAACCCTGGACTTTCCCAGATGCTGTTACATTGACATTACATTGCAATCAAATAACTAAACTAACAAAGATACAGATAAAAAAAAAAAAGCTACAGAATGCTAATGTAGAGCAAGTTCACAATACTCTCCCAATAAAATGTGAATATATGAATTGGTTCAAAGTGCATTTCTGCTATATACAATAAGCATGACAATCCGAGGCTCTTAGTACATATTTTTGATCAAAGCTCTGACTGTCCATCTACCAATGGCAAAGTGGCCTGCGTTTCAATGGGGATCTATTCTAAGTCCTCCTCTCTTGATGCTTTTCCAGGCCTCTATATTTTTTCAGGGCATGAGTCTGAATGGATGGACGGGCTGCAATAACAAATGGAGGCAGCTACTCCCCTAAGCATACAATCCAAAAATGATCACCCCCTCTCAAAATTGAAAAATAATGGCTATTCCTTCAGGTCCATAAGGTCTGAATGCAGTGATACCATCCAGAATTACTGTGCAGGGAATTCAGTATAGTGGGTGCTGTCTAGGGTCTCGGTAAAGGTAGTACTGCTGGTACTGCTGTACGAGGTCCGGAGGAAAATGTGAAACAGGGGGGGCCCACTGTTTCACAGAAGGCTGGCGCTATGGGAAGAAGGGTTCATTCAGTGGTCCATTAATTTTCTACTGGTGCTACCACTTTGTTCTAGGTTTATGGATGTTGTATGGATGTTGTATATCCAGTTGCAACCAACATCCTCTGATATCTATACAGAGACAACACCTTTAACATTCTGCTGGTCAATTCTTTTGAAAAGTCTTCATGCATGTGATTTGAGAATCAATTACCTTCTTAATAGCCTTTATAGGTAGCTCCATCTTCAGCTATTGACTATAATGAACTGACCTAGTAGGCTTTGAAGAAAGCTAAGTAGATGACAGAGGGCAAAGTAAAACAGCTTTTCTCTAACATCACCACCACTTTGGACAATGGATCCTCTCTTTGGTGTCATGGACCATCTGTTTTAGGGTCTACATATATGTGATGCAGAGCATCAGTTTCACCTATACAAAAGATTTATGTGTATCAGTGTCTTTTCTTGCATCAAGCAATGCACTTGTGTCAGTAGGAGATCAGATCAGGTTTTCACCCTCCCGATATGAACAGAAATAATTTTATTCAGCAATCGATACACCTTCTTTAGTGTTGAAAAGGACCATTTTTTTTGCTTATTGTGAATTATAACCAGACATGAGTTAATCTTCTTCATATATTATGGAAAAATGCAGATCAGTTTGATAAACCCTAACTCTCCAACTTGGTGAAATGACTCTACTATCTTTATTTCTTACCTTCTATTAGTTTCTTATAAAGTGATAACCTATGGATAAACATTACTTTACTCTTGTAGATCTGAAAAAAAACATAACTCTTCAACTGAAATCATTAAGAAAAAATGCTGCTTTATGTAGATATTGCAGTTATATACTTGTTTTGGCACCCCTTGGTGCTTTTTCCATTCCCTGTTGGAATGTCAACCTAATATAGCCACGGCTTGTGGGCAAACCTGCTCAATAGTTCAGTCAGATCACCTCGATACTTTTCTACTTGGTGAATTCTGGTAAAGGCACTGGCTATGGTGTAATTTTAGCCATAACATGTATAGCAACTGCTTTGGGGCCCAGCAGGTGAGGGAGCCCACTCAGGTACAAGAAAATTGTTCCTTTTTGTAGGGAACAAGAAGTTGTTGGTTTTCTGCTCTCCACTATGTGGGTTCCCTGATATATAGTGCAATTATTTATAACTTACATTATTGTTGTTTATGCTGCTGTTTTAGTTTATTGTCATTAGGTTGTCATTTTGCTATGGGGCCCTAATAATTCTAGTTAAACCTCTGGCCCAAATCAAGAAAAATCAATGGTCTAGAACAGTGTTCCCCAACTCCATTCCTCACACACCACCAACAGGTCATGTTTTCAGGATATCCCACAGCATGCACTAACAATAATTAAATCACCTGTGCAGTGCTAAGGAAAGCGAGAAAACATGGCCTGTTGGTGTGGCGTAAGGACTTTAGTTGGGGGCCTCTGGTCTAGAAGCAGTTTGTTCTCACTAGTACCGGACATTCTGAGTGGGACAAACAAGAACACCAGAAGGCACCTTAATAAGTATATAATGACAATGTATGGGCACAGGAGCATTTTTTTAAGTGAATCCAATTAAAGACTTAGGGCGACATGAATGAACAGGGCTGTGCCCATTTTCTGGTGTACCTTTGGAGACAAAAGCTGCCCTAGCCCTGTTCTATAGATGTATGAATTATCGTACAACAAAACCTGGAGCAGTCTGCACTAAATGCACTAAAAAATGCGGCAAAGTTTTGTGCAAAACTGTCATACAAATCCATTCCATGGCTGAGACAAAGCTTGGCGCATAAACTTTTTCATCTATGTCGTATTTTACAACCTTTATATTGATTTAAAAACGGGGTGTCAGTCCCAATTTCATAATGTGCCCTAGGGTGAAATTATAAATTTTCAAAGCCTTTTTTGTAATTGGGCACCAAACACTATTCTAATAGATAAAAAGGGAGTGTATAATACAACAGTAGAATAAAAAAGGGTTTAAGGGCCCAAAACATTTTTGCGTATAAAAAACACTCACATTGGGCATGGGTTGTTATGCGCCAAACCTTGTATGGCATTTTTGCCCCAAACTTTGGCGCATTAAAAGGGGTTGTCATCGAAATTTCGACAAGTTTGGCCGTATACCTGTTTATACATCTGTAGCACCGGCAATATATGGCAAGAAAATGGTGAAGGCGAATTTGAAGATGTCCCCCATTATATTTTACCTGATCTTATAGCAAACTATTTAAAAATTTTGCTGCCCCCTTTTCCCAGACGTGTAGAAAAGGAAAATTGACAGAAAATGCCCCATGATATCACAGCACAAAAAGTTAGTCTCAATTTTTTCTTTTTTGGTTGTGATTAGAGTGGGGAATTTCCCAAAAATTCGTTTGTTCCTTCGGAATTTTTTCGGAAAAAAATAATCGTTCCGAATTCTTGGACAATCCTTTAAAAACAGCTTTTCCAGGCTGCACAGGCCGCAGGGTGCTATAAAACGTTGTGCCATGTAAATATGCAAGGGGTTTTGGTTTTGGTCTTCTCAATTTGTGTTTTGTATAAACCCACAGACTCCACCGCTTTAAATCACTTCACTATAAAATTCCCTGGGCACAAAGGGGCAAAACTACAAAAAATGAAGCAGGAATGTTGCCTGATAAAGTCATGAGAGAAAGCTGGAAAAAAACAAGCTGAGGCTCAGGGCCAAATTTGTGACAAGTGTGGGGTGCGGCGGGAGCCACAGCAGAGAGGTCAGCAGTGGCACAATGACATTTGGAGGTGGCAAAAAAAAGGAGTAGGCCAAGAGTGGGAAAAAGAAAAAGTGTGGAGGCCGGCAGCAGCCACGCACAGATGAGGTCAAATTTACAAACAATTTGGGTGGCAAAAACAGGGTGGCCAAAGAGTGGGAAATGACCTGTGGAGGTAGGGGGCAGCCCAACCATGGGGGTAGACAGTGGCACAATGACACGTGTGTAGGTCACAGCAGAGCCACAGCAGCAGTGAGGGGAGGCAGTGGGCCAATGACAGGTGTGAGGTCACGCAGCAGTCACGCTGCAGCATGAGGCAGGCAGTGACACAAGGGAATTCTGGGGGTGGCAAAAAAAAGGGGTAGGCCACAGAGTGGGACAATGACACGTTTGGAGGTACGGCAGCAGAACAACAGCAGATGAGGTAGACAGTGGCACAATGGACAGTGTGTAGGTACGCAGAAGCCCCAGCAGCAGCAGGAGGCAGAAGTGGCACAATGACAAGTGTGTAGGCCGGCAACAGCCAAAAGCATGAGGGTCAGGCAGTGGCAAAATTTGGGACACAGGGGTGGAGGTAAGGGCAGAAGCTACACAGCAGCATGAGGTCAGACTTTTGGGCAAAAATGACACAGTTTTGTAGGTCACGGCAGCAGAAAAAGCAGCACCCATGAGGCGGGACAGTGGCCAAGGGAACAGTGTGAGGTCCCCGGCAGCAGAAAGCATTAGGTCAGAAAAGTGGAACAATGACATTCGGAGGTGGGCAAAACAGTAGTGGCCACGGGAGTGGAAAAATGAAAGGGGAGTGGAGGTGACGGCGGCAGCAGCATGAGGTCGGGCAGTGGCAAAAATGAACTTTCTAAGGTGGCAAAAAAGGAATAGGCCACAGAGTGGCACAATGACACAGTGCCCCTAGGTCAAGGCAGCAGCCACACCCCGGCAGCTTTGGGGGCCCAGAAAGGGGGCCAACAATCACATTTGGGGTGGCAAAAACTGGAGTACCCCACAAAAATGGCACAATGACAAAAGAGGGGGGAAGGGTGAGGGCAGCGGGGACAACAGCATGAGGTCAGAGAGTGGCCAATGAAACAGTGTGGGGGGTTCACGGCACCCGCCACAGCAAGCATTGAGGTCAGCCCAGGGGCCCACAATGACAGAGTGTGGAGGGGGGGGAATACCAGCCCCCTGGTAAAGAGGGTTGGTGGAGATGGAAAAAATAGTCTGCCGTAAATGTGTTACTGCAATGCTTTTGACTTATCGTTTAAAAGGTTGGCGTTTTGAATAAAAAAAATTTAACATTTCAAGATCCGGGGTCCACAATTTTATTTTTTAATTGGGTGAAGGAAACTGTCATCAGAGGACTCCAGACTTTGGGTTTCTTCGATGGGGCTGGTACTGCTCCGACCCCCCCCCTTTTTCCCCCGGCCCGCCGCGGGAGTAGTTTGTGAAACGCTGAAGAAACCCCCGGGCCGGACCCGTCAGAGGAAGGGGCGAAGGCACATGGGCAGCGGCCAACTGACTAAGGGCTTTTCCTATGTATTTGGTTTGTCCTCTCTCTCAATGGGGGAAAAAGGGCCCCCATTTTGGCCCGGTTAGCGAGGGGTCCAATAGGGTGAAGCCAGAAGTTTCCCTGGGATGGTGACTATTCGGCGTCACTAGCCAGGCAAATCGCATGCTGCGGGCCATCTGCACAAGTGACCCCGGGGGCCCCCTGCCTCCATCTCACTGAATACTCCCACGGTGCTTGGGGGTATCTGCCTCGTTTTCCCTATCCCTTTAGCCCTCAGCTGCCTCCCTCTCTTGTCCCCGGGTAAAAAATCACTCATTTCACCAGACAATGTTTCTGCTCCAATGTCCTCCCCTCCCCCATTTCAGTACCCCCGGACTCAGTGGCCCGGAGATGTAGTCCCCCAGTCCCCGCCCCCTGCCAGACAGATTTTTCAGATCTGTTCCGGGAATGAAGCAGGGGAAATGACGTTTTACCGTAGTCCTGGCAAATACAAATAACTGCCCCCTGAATGGCCTCAAAAAAGGGGCAGGTGTCAGCATGAGCTCCACTCTGCAAAAAGTTCACAGGGGAGTATTCGCTGGGATCACAAAAAAATCTTTAAGGGCCCTTTTCTTTTTTCATACAGTCGGTCCAACATGTGCAGGCGGATTCCAAGGGGGTGGAATCATCGCAATAGAGGGGTTTTGGGGGGGAGGCCTTTGCCGCTGAAATCGGGGGAGGGTGTTTTTGGGTTTTGTACGAGGATAAAGTGCATGAAACATTTTTGGCCATTTTAAAAAATTTTTGAAGATGGGTGGAAGTTCGGGAACCCTTTTCACAACCGAGAACACACCATGCAGGGGCGGCCCACCCCTCCTCGGTGCGCGGGAAAAACATGTTCCCCCCATTGTCCGTCCCATGGTTCCGATTTGCAGTTGGCGCGGGGGAAAGCCAAATCGATTTCTTGCTGTGACGCGGGATTTCCCTCCCCTGTGTGATTCTTTTGCCGAGGCAACCAGGTGTAAAAACTGGTGAAAAGCGGTTCCCAAAACCCATGTGGTATGTGGAGCGTACTTGTGGATGAGATGGTGGGGGGGAGGGGAGGAGGCGGACATTGGGCAGGACCCCGCAGTTTGACAACTAGAGGAGAAAGCCCCGTCTCCTGCCCAAGTGTTGGTTGCCTGGGCCGGAAGAACTTTCCCCCAGTGGGCCGGAAAGACATTAGGGGCCGACCGTAGTTCAGCCCCAGAGTCCGTGGCTCCCGGCACCTTGGAAAAAACCGTAAGCCAAGGACTGGCCCCCCTTCGTTCACATATTTATGAATTGTGTACTCCCTTTTTGGAAAAAGAAATTTACGGCTTGGAATTCCATTGGTCGGCACAAGCCATTTTTTCTTGAGGGGCAGGCCCCCCATTTGGAAGGGAGGGATGCATACCAACAACTTGGAAGGGCCGGTCACTGTCCCTTAGGAGGTTTGGCGCATTGTTGTCCTTTGCAATCCCCCTCGTGAAGCGCGGGGCTGAGTAGCGAGGGCGGGCATCTGGCCGGGGATTGATTTCAAAAGAAACGCTCCCTTCTGCAGAGGTGGGGACCCTTGACGGGCTGCAATGGTTGGTGCCCTGGGCGTGCTGCAGCTGCTGTTGCTGCGGCGGAGGAGGACCACCACACTGAGCCCCGTTTCTCCCAGGCCACTGGTGGTGACGCTGCATGTGTTTCGCAGGGGCCCTGTGCCAACGTTAGCTCCCCGGCCACGTTCACTTTTGTTAAAAGATTACAATATCCATATTCGGCTCCCCCGGGGTTTAGCAAGAATGCCACACCGCCCAGTATCGGATTTTACCGCAACGCTCCGCCCGGTGACACCGCCCTCCTCGCTGGACCTGTGCAGCTACTTTTTGGACCCCCGAAGCGGGTTTTTTTACCCCCATCGCTTGGTCCCGACCCACATGGCATTGCTGACTCACGGGCCCCCCATTTGGCGGCCGCTGCTGACCCAAAATGACGCCATCTTTCCTGGTGTGAAGCCCTTGCCTCACCCCCCCCGGGTCCCCGTGCGGTGGCACATATCATCTATTTGTGTTTCATCGTCATGCTGTCCTCTCACCGGGGTTTTGGGATCGGCTGACCCCCCACAAATGACTCCCTGCCACTCTCAAATCTTTTTTGCCCCCTACTGCAATAAGCAGGGAATTGCCCCTTTTTTTTGTGCCCAAATAGTGGATGCCTCCTCAAATTGGTTTTCTCGCTTTAAGGGCGCTGACCAGACCCCAAAAGTAAATTTTTGGGTGAGGGAAAAAAGGATGGGGCAGGGGGGGTTGAGGACAGGTGAGGGCCGTGAAAGGGTCCCCGGGGGAGCAACTAAGGGGTTTTGTCTGAGTTCCCACCGACTCTTTCTGGGGTTGTCGAGTCATTGGGAGGAAGGGATGACCTAGTCAAAAATCAAGAACCCTTGGGGGGCAGCAGTACACGGGGCCCCAAGAGACGGGCGTTTGGCCCCCGGTGACCCGCTGCGAGTCCCCGCTGTGCTGGGACCGGGCCGGAAGTTTGGGGGCCCGCCACTCGCAGGGAAGATGCCACCCCTGTCTACATGTTTGTTTAAAATGACAACACTGTTTGAGAAATAAACTTATATGAAAAAAACACACCTGTATTTGATGCCAAATAACCCCGTAACAACTTGGGAACCCCCGGATAAAATTTCGCTCCACAAAAAGGGCAGGAAAAAATTTACTTGTATGTGCCCTGTAAAAACTCTTTATTTTATGAAAAAAAAGCCCCAAAAAGGTTAATTTAAACCTTTTGGTATGAATTATGTACGAATTTTTCTGTGGCGGTGAAAAAAAAGTTTCTTTTTACGAGTACAAATGCAGAAAAAACGTTAATTAAACCCCGGAGTAAATTTCGCAAAAAATTGGCAACCACAAATACAGCTTTGTAGCGTGTTACAAGGGTGTTTTTTTCCACAAACAAGAATAAATTGTAATTAAACCTTGGGTTTTAATTATGACGGAAAAATGTATATATTTTTGGCGTTGAAAATGACGGTTTCTTGGATCCCACAGCTAAAAACAAGCTTAATTAACCCTGGAGTAAATTGCGCCAAACCCCAAACTATAGCTTTTTGCGTGTTACAAAGCGGTGTTTTTTTTCCCACACAA
>JAODAL010075693.1:0-13893 GCA_025379985.1 Phyllomedusa bahiana | reverse complement strand
TTGATAAAGTTCCATCGATTTTACCACTAGAAACACACATCGTAAGGTTCAAAAGAGAAATGTTAGACAAACCAGCCAACCATATATGATATGTATGGTTTCCAACTGCCCTTTCCTTTTAATCTCAGGAGGATTAAGAACTGGCACTTTTTCTCATCTCCTCATTCTGATCACATGCATGCTTGTTCAAACATGTAGGGAGGTTTGGGGAAAAATATGTTGAACCCTTGATTACTGACTGTTATTAATTACACCAAGCAACAAATTTTCACTTTTTTTTTTTGTTTTTTTTTTTTTGTTCCTGGCTAATGAGGGTTATTTCCTGACTGCTTATGCCTAAAAATGACATTTGTTCCACACAAACCTTGCTTTTGAGTGGGACAGTGACCTTTTTGAATTTACCCATTTTACATTGGGGAAAGGCAAATTTGCATTTACTCATTCACTTAAAGTCAAGAAAAAACAAACTGTTCAGATTAAACGTTTATTTTAAAGATTTCCGTTTTATATTGTAAATCGCTTTCACGAAAAAACCCCCAAAAGTAATCCCCCTCATTTTCTCGTTGTATGTTTTTGGTAGCGACGTTCAAAGTCTTATACCCTGGGGGAAACGTCACTTGCTCCTCCAAATACGCTCCCAGTTCCCTTAAATTTATCAAGATGCGCATCAAGCATTGACTTTGAGGGAATTCGGCAACCTTACAGATGGTCTCAACCACCTTCAATAGTTTGGCTTTTTTGTTCCCCGCAAAAGCTGCAAACTACCCAACAAAGCTGTTAAAGGGCCTCTTTCTCCTTTCTGTGGCATTGAGTTGTGATGAATTCTTTTGGGCCCCCAGTTTCTGGCAGTGGGGGCTCAAAAACCTTCTGCAACAGGGGCCCCTTTTTGACGTTTTACCCCCTGCAGAAAATTTCATCGGGTTGCAGGGAAAAAACCAGGAAAACCACCTTGGGAAAGCTACCTTTTTTAAATCCAATGACCGTTCAAGCCGTAATCGTATATTTTAAAGGCCCACAAGGTCTTGACACACTGTAATCTTTTTTTGAGGTGGTCGAGTGGCCGGGAAGAGGGGGACTTCTTGCCATTATGGGGTAGCCTGCTTTAGGCTTCTAATGGCTTTTATGAAAGGTCCCATTTTTTTCTGTTTAAAATGCTATAAAAAATTTGTTGATGCTTCCTCTGCCTGCATCTTGAACACTTTCGCCCTTAAAAGGGGTTTGTCTCACTATGAAGATCATAGTTGAAAATGTGGGGGCCCAAAAAAATCAAAAGGATTACGTCCCTTTGGTTTTTTTGGCAAAGGCTACGGTTTTAGAGAACGGGTGGTTTACATTGCTTGCAACATTGTTGTTTATTGGTCGGGGAAACATTCTGTCCTGCCCGGGTCTTCACATGAAAAAGGAAAGGCATTTTAAAGGGGGCAGGGATTTTTGGGTTTTGGCGGCAAGGGGAGAAGCTGAGGGGCATGCTGGGGGGTTGTGTGTTTTATCATCTTCACTGCTTCCCCTCCTTCCCTGCCAAACACTCATCCCGCCCCTCCTCTTAACTGCCTTTCCTTTGCATGTGCAACGCCGGGAGGACAGAATGCCCCCTGCCCAGGTAAAACAACCCCGGGTTGTAACCCAAATGAAAAAAAGCCCGTTCTCTAAAACCGTAGCACTTTGCCAATAGAAACCCAAGGGTTGTACATCCTTAGTTTTTGGTCCCCACATTTTCATCTATAATCTTCGTAGTGAGACAACCCCTTTAAGTTTGATTTTTTGAGCCCAGAAGTTAAGTTCGCCATCAATTTGGGAAACCCAAAGGGGTCAGATTTAAATCGTTGGGGGATAAAAGGGTTTTTTTTCCTCTTCTTCACCCATGAAATCTAGATCGGCAAATTTCTTTACTCTTGGTTGCTGTAACTTGTGAAAGCGGGTCCTTCGCTGGAGGAGTGCGTATAGGAAATTTTATAGGAGAACTTGCTCATTTCAGTATTTTTTTTTTGTTTCATCCTGTTGATCGCAAAACAAAATTTGGGAAGAATAAGGGGGCGTTCCCATGGCAGAGGACAAATTTTCCCGGGCGTTTTTACCCCCACCGGTATTTTTCCCGTTTTGCGGCCCCGGGCCCCGGCCGGGAATGGCGGGGTTTTCTCCGCAATGAGCGTAAAAAACCCCCCCCCCCTTCACAAGCACAGTTCCGGCCGAAAACCGGACGGGAAAATTGTCTTGTAGAATGTTTTAAGGGGGACCGCGGGGGGAAACCCATGCAGTGGGGACGTGCCGGGTTTTTCCCAAAAAAACACCCGGCCATTTTCAGACTGTTTTTTCAGCGGTTGCAAAACCCGGGAAACCCCAAATACCCCTGCAGGGGGGGAAAAATGCCCTAAAAAAGTGTTTTTTTTTATTTACCAGTCAAACATTATTAGCCAGGAAAAAAATTGTGTTTCATAGTGTTATTTAAAGGCAGTTATTTTGCTCCGTTGGGCACCAGTCACAAAAGTTTACCTCTCTTTAGGTTTTTTCACTGTCGGGGTTTTTTTAAGAGATTTTCCCCTTTGAGTTCTTGTTGAAAAAATAAAAAAAAGCGATTCCCATTGACCTCAATGGAAATTCCGATTCATATGACGCTATTTTCAGAGCGGGTTTTCAAAATTGACACACGTTAAAAAAATAAATAAAATAAACCACGGGGGAAAAAAAAGATACAGGGCTAAAACTGCTTTTGGCTCGTGAAAAGCTTAATGAGACAACCCTTTAAGGGGGAGTTCACTTTCCCTGTACAAATATGGGCAAATTTTGAATTCAAATCCCCACCCGTATTTTACAGCTGCAGTATTTGGGGGGGGTTTTAGGTTTTTTCCATCCCCTCCCCCTTTCTTTAATGTACAGTAATCCGCCTTTTCCCCCAAATGAAATGCTGGTTATTTTTGCAAAGGGCCAGTTCTTGAAAACGTCGGGTTTTTAAATTGAAAATCAAAAATCCAACTCTTAATTTTCTATTGGGGTCTAGGAAAGTAGTTTACAGCTTTTTTCTTTAAAAAAAAAAAACCACCCGTTTTCAAAATCCAAAAACCCGGGCAAAAAAAAGTTTTAAATCTTGCCGTGGATTTCCCTAAGGGGGCGACCGCTCCTGTGCGTGGGGCCTCACCCAAACTACCTCAAGAATTTGAAGAAGGACACAAATGTCTTATTTTAAACCCACTCACATAGTGGGACGGAGATCTCAGTAATGGAGCCCCCCTTTTTGTCTTCTGTGATTATATGGTCGTGAATGCTGCAGGGGTTTTGAGACTGAACATGATGTCTCGACGGGACAGGGCGAGGGGGCTGGAATGAGCTGTTTTTGCAAGAAAGGTTTGTTTTTCTACCTGTTTTATATCATCACCGATGGATTGACATTTGCTAATTTTTGGGCAACCCTTTAATAGGGGCAGATGAGGAGGGGGTAGTTGCATCACTTTTTGCAAAATTAGGGGATGTTAACAGAAATTAAATACTGTCCAAAATTAAAAAGATTTTAACATCATGGACTGGGTTCCATGCAGGTTTGCGCTAAAAACACCATCGCCCTACATTTAATTACTTGAAACTGACGAAGATCAAAAAAGGGTTTTCAGGTTTCAAAACCCCCCCAGAAAAAATCTGTCTTTGTGAATTCAGACAATTTTTTTTTTATTACTGTCTTTGGGGCAAGTTACATGGAATTTTTGCAGATTCAAATAGACAAAGCCTAATGTTTATCTGGAAAGGGACCCAACTCCCTTTTATCAAGGAAAAAAAATTTTTTGTGTAGACAAAGTTTTAAATGGGTATGAGCTAGTAACCCTTTCGTTTGTTTTGAATTTGGTGGAATGCTGTGGAAGATTAGTATAGCCAAATTTTGGGAAAGCCCCTTTTTAAACTGTATTTGCATTTTTTAAACCCGAATCCTTTTCTTTATTTCCCCTGGGGTTAGAAAGGTTCGATTATCCCCAACAAAAATAAATAAACATATGCTTTTTGGGCTGTGAGAAGGGAAAAGTTTTTAAAAATTTTCCCAAATTTGGGTTTGGCAGACTCAGTGGATACATATGTAATGATGGCGTTCTCCTGGAAACAATATGGGCTACTTATTTAAAACAACTTTTCCCGCCAAAAAACAGAAATTTTTTTCTTCTGATCTTTTTTACCAATGAAAAAAGTCTATTGAAAACTCAGCCCCTTTTTTTGGGAAAAAGGGTCTGTCCTGTAGCCATGCTGTATTTCCCCTTTGTCTAATTCTATAATAATCAAGGGGAATTTATCATTTTTTTAAAATGCCAGTTATGTTAAAGATTTTTTTAAGGGGGGTTCCCGGGATAAAAATGCTCGTTGGTCCCTATACTTGCCTCCCGGGTGGCTCCTTCAAACCCGGGGGCCGGTGCGTTTTCCCGGGAAATAGCCCGGAAATTTTATGTTTACATGACGGTGCAGTCATCACAGGGCCCCACATTTCTGCAGTGACTTCTTGGCCCGTAAATTTGGGTGCAGGTGCAGTGAATGAAGACCGTTCACACTCCCGGACTGAATGGGGGGTCCGGGAGGTAAGCAAAATTTTATCTTTATTTTTACTATACCGATGAACCCAAAGACATTTTAGGGTTGTCTCAACATCAATTCATTTACCCAGTCTGTCTTCCGGTTTTTTTTTGAATTCATGATGTGTTTACTGACTTTACTGGCTACTATGGCCTGATGCGAGCTGATGGGAAAAACCAGGTCGTGCATACAACCTGGGCAGTTTATCAGGAGAATCAAGCGGTTTGTAGCTATAGTGACTTGAGGGCTGATGCACCCCTACAAAAGGGGGATATATAGGGAATAGGTAGGACAATGGTGAGGACACCTATTTCAAATCGACTTTTTTGAAGATTTTTTAACTAAAAAGCAACCTTAGGGAAAACCCCTTTAATCAGTCCTGGAACCCCTTTTAAAATCCCTGATGTTTATTTGGTTGAAACCCAAGAAAAAATGGCTCTATTTTCAACCTGATGTTTTTTTTCATTTTGGAAATATTTTGTGTCTAACTCTTAGGCCGTGTTAAACTGTTTTATTCGGCGGATTGCGCCGCAATTCCGGCTTGAAAAGGGGGGGGGCGGGGGGGGGTGCGCGCCCCCGGGCCCCATGA
The DNA here is from genome assembly GCA_025379985.1 of Phyllomedusa bahiana. Classification (NCBI taxonomy): domain Eukaryota; kingdom Metazoa; phylum Chordata; class Amphibia; order Anura; family Hylidae; genus Phyllomedusa; species Phyllomedusa bahiana. Next base: position 8,762 of record JAODAL010075693.1, on the reverse strand, counting down.
TTTACATTATCCGGCGCTTTATTGCCCTGGATAATGTGCAGTCACTTTCTCCCCCGCCCGGCGGATTCGCCAGCAGGTAGGAGCGAGGGAATCCACTGTTCTTAGAGAGCATGGATTCCCGTAATTACTGCGGCGAATTGGCGCCGTACGCAGCAAAAACCCGGGGCGCCAATCCGCAAAATAAGCCGGTAAAGGGCCCCCTTAGGGTATGGCCGCTGCATATTTTTTGAGGGAAATATCTGCGGAAAATTCATGCATTAAGTGTGAAAAAAAAAATCTCGATTTTTACTTTTTCCATATCTTCAGTAGGAAAATCGATTGGAATTGGAGGGGAAAATACTGAAGCATTGACTGCTCGTACTCTGCTTAAAGCCACTTGTGGAAAAATATGTGTGAAATCCTCTTAAAATCGTGGGACGTGGATTCAATTTTGACTTTTCTGTGTTGAAAAAACCAAAGTGGGTTTCCTGTTGGAAAAATCAATGTGGAACGTAGCAAAAAGGGAAATTGTGGGATTATTTTTTTTGTGGGGGCAGTTTTTCCCCTCGGGTTTTAAAAAACATTTACCCCCCATCTCTGTATGGCAGTCAGATTGCCCATGGATATTTTTGGGAATTAGAAAACTTTAAAATCGGTCATCGGTTGAAGGCGAAAAAAGGACAGACGTCCATCCAGTTCCCTTTTGTGTATAGTGTTTGATCCAGGGGGCAAAACCCCCCATGGGGTAGAACCGATTGCCCCTCGTAGGGAAAAAAATCTTCCAAACCGATCTGAAAATCAGAATAAATCCCGGGATCATTGGAACATCCAAAGGGAGTGGAAGCACTACAATGTAAAACCCTTTACGTTTTTCTGGAGTAATTTTTGCATTCCCCCCCCCCCCCCCACCTGTCCCTTGTCTTTGAAGAATTTTTTTAAAATATGGGCTTATTTAAAATACTACTGATCCTAAATTGCTTATTACAAATTGCATAATTTTCCAGGGGTGCAATTAAATTATGTAGTTTTAAGGCGCACTGCAGCAATAATGTTGATCTTTTAAATTGTTGAACGTAATTCTTTACACTTCGCACGCATTATCTGTTCTGAAAACTAAAAGGGTTTTCCCAAACAGCAAGTGCGGGGTTCCCCAATTTCATAAATTTAAAGAATTTTCAAAATGCGTGTTCTTAAAAATTGTTTGCTTTTCCCCAAATACAGGCCTTTTTTGCCCCTCAATTGCTCTCTTGTCCCCTTGGGTTACCAACCCAACAATAAAAGGATGGGGCCCCCAAATGCAGTTTACCTCATATTTTGGCCCCCTACTCTTTGTTCAAAAAATTTGCTGCGGCAAGTTTGCGCAGACTTCACACCACTTGCCTGCATTTCCTAATATGCTTTTGAGCAGTTCACAGCAACAAGTTGGGATGCTAGAAAGAATTGGTAATCATATACATATTTTTTAATAACATGCATTTTGGAAATTTGGGTTTTTTTTCTTTAATTAATTCCCTTTTAGAAAAAAACTTGCTGTAATGGAAAAACCGATTTTAAATTCTAGGGAATTGAGCCAAAAAGACCTGTACCAACTCGTAAAATATTTTCCCAAGTTACAAACTTTGTTACTTTTTAAAGAGTACATTTGAAAAAAGTGATGAAAGGTATAATTTATGGTATATTTTGGGTTTTAGAGTTGCTGGGTTTATATTCAAAGTTGGCATTATACTTTACTTTTGGGGTATGTTCGGCCGCGGACTATCGCGCTGAAAACGCGTTGTTTCCGTCTTGAAAATCACTCTTCAAGCGCAGTTTAGGCACGGGGAGGGTTTTTTGCCCCCTATACTTTTAACAGTATAGATGTCTCAAAGGATGACATTCTTCTTTGCAAGCAGGCCCCCCCGGGTAATTTGGGGCCGAAAAAATCCTCTAAAAATAAAATGATTTTACATTACGGGCTTGGAAGTGTTTACAGGATTTTTTGGGCGCTTATTTAGGGTTATAGGGTCGAAAAACGCCCCCCAAAAAAGCGTCCAAAAGTTTTTGTGGAAAATACTCTTAAAAGGCATTTAGAGATGCAGATGTAACAAGAACTTATCTATTTTGTATAATGCAACAGGGGTACTTTCAAAACTAAACAAAAACCTGTTTAAATACAAAGGAAGAGGGTGTATTGGGAAGCATTATCTTTCCAGTAAAACAATGGGCAGAGATAGTGAGAGGTAACGAAATCCAGTGCAAGGGGAAAATGGTATAAAAATGACATGTCCATTCCCTTGAGAATCTGTTACCACCATGTATTGTATTTGGACTTGTCATTGGATTGTTCAGCGAGACTTGGTTTTAATGCTATATCTAATGTTTTTTAATGGTTTTTCTGATTTCCCAGTACGGGCTGTTTGCTTTTCAGTCTGCATTAAGGTTTCTGGAATACAGTGGGAAAACCCTGCTGAAAAGGAACTGTAAGGGTGGAGGTTTCATCTTGTAATGAAGGGGAACAGTCTGGAATTTATGGAGGGAATTGCTTCTAAGGGCTAAAAGAAAAGAGGTAGGTCTGTGTTCTAAAAGAAAATTGGAATTTGGTTTTAAGATCTGTTATGTTTAAAAAAAAAAAAAAAAAGTTTGTTTTGCTCAGTGGGTTTTGTGCCAGTCTCCATTAAAATAACATCCCCAGCACGTCTGTTGAATGAATTTTTCCCCAACTTGTCGTCAGTGGGGACACTTCTGCTTGCTTTTTTTTCTGTTGGTCTCCATTTTTCAGGTACTTGTGGATGTTTTAAGATTTTTCATCTTTACAGTAAAATTTATTTTTATTTATCTTAAAAAGATTTTTTGCTTTAATTGTTCACAGTAGAGCCCGGAAGCCTGTTGCAGATTACATGGCTTTTAAGGGCCAGTTCACACCTATTTTGACACAATATCAAAGGAAAGTGGGAAAACTGACACATGTTTTTTTTTTTTTTTTTTTTTAATTTTTATTCTCTGGGATGCTTACCACTGGGGGAGTACAATTATTTTTTACACTGTGTTGAAATTCTGAAGATTGCAAAATAGCAATTTTTTTTATTGCTTTCCTGGGGCACCCTTGCATTGTGGGATAAAGTTATCCCCAAATCTTAGCACTAATGGTGGGTGGGTAAAATTAAAAAGCAGACAACCTCCCGAGTGGGAGTGACTTGGGCGAGTGCACTGTCCATAACCTTAGAATCGTGACTTTTTTTTTTTTTACTTGAAAAAAGTGATGGGCCAAATTTTTAAACCATGACTTGAAGTTTAACGTTGACGTTTTGGAAAATGACCGAATTTTAAAGGGGGTGGGATATATAAGGCTGCAAAAGAATATTTTTCTCCCGAAATTTTTTGCAAAATGGGCATTTAATGGATTCAAATACGTTGAATGAGCTAAAATTTTGATACTTGTGACTGGCTAGTGCCTCCAAATGGTAGAGGGGTGGGTTTCTGTGTTATTTTGGGTAGAGTCCAAGGGAGGAAAACTTGAAACCATTTATGGGGGCTGAGGGCCCAGGGCTCATTTATGCATGGGTGAGCAAAAGGCTAAATGACTGTCTGACAATGCAAAAAAAGCCCTTGTGGGTCTAAATTGGCTGTGATGAAAAAGTATCTTTCTACTAAAAGAGTGGAGCTCCAGGTGGTCAGTTCCATGTGACTCGGTCCGTTGCGAAGCACCTGATCATCAGATCTGGGCAATGGTGATGGCGAAGTGGCATGGGGCGTGTAGGGATGGGGGTGTGCTCCCGAAAACAACGATAACCAGACAAACTAGCAAAAGGTTTTGATTCTCTGGGTAATGTATTGCTACACTTCTTGGGGTTTTAGCCCAAATTTTGTGGCTGTCACTTTAAAAATTCACTAAACGGGAACACCATTGCTGACCCAAAAAGACCCCTTAGACAATGGGATTTTCCTTTTTGGTTTTTTGGGCTCTTAGAGTAGAATAATGCACCCTGACATGCTGCAGAAGCTGTTACAATGGGCAGGCATTACATTGGGCCTCAAATTCGTGAGATTTCTGTCCGATCAAGCATGTTTACGGGCGGCCCCAACAATTTTTTCAAGAAGTCAAAGGCAATGTCTTCCATGTACGACGGCGTGAACCAAAAAAGTAAGGCCATCCCCCTATCCCTTTTTTTGTAATAAAAAAAATGATATCTACAAAACGTTTTTTTTTATGTGAACGGTCGTTTTGTGTAAGATTAATAATTTTTTTTTATCCCTTGTAGGGAAAATAAAGAATTTTTCCCTGAAACCAAAAAACCCACAGTTTTTCACAGCCCTCAGTACTAACAGGAGAAGCCGAGAAGACTCAGCTTTTTTGGTGGGTAAAACAGAGTTCTAGCAGCTGTTTAAACCCCCTTAAGGACCCACCCTTTTTGACTTCCGACAAACCCCTTTTTTGAAATCGGGATTGTCACTTTTGTGAAAAAACTTTTTGCATTTTTCCTATTCAGTGATTCAGAGTTTTTTTTCCCGTGCACTTGGTTTTAAAGTTAAAAGAAATTTTTACCCATACAATCCTTTTTTTGTTTGTGAAAATATCAAATTTCATGAAATTTAAAAAATTGCGATTTTGAAAGTTGAAAAATTTTCTGGCGAAAGCAGATTTTTATTCCCTAAAAAATTTTATAACTACATCTCCCATATGCCCATATATTTTGGCTCATTTTTTAAATGTTTTTTTTTTTTTTTTTTTTTTTCGCATTGGGGGGTTTTGGAAATTGTAGAAATTCTCACATTTTCAAAAAATTTGCAATTACATTTTTTTTAGGGCCACCCAGTTCTGACGTGTTTTGGGGGCCTGCATTTTAGAACCCCCATAAGTGAACCATCTGGAAACAAAAACCCCCTTAACGTTTTACAACACTTTTAGAAATTTTTTTGATACCTTTAGAATTGGGAAATTAAAAATTTTTTTTTTTTTTCATTTTTTTTTTTTGAGATTTTCAATTTTTATCCTTTTTTTCACTGGAATACAGTAAAAGTGCCTAGTAAAATGCAATTTAAATATAAAATTCCCCAGGTTGCCCCGTTTTTTGGTATCCCTTATTCCCCCTAGTGCATTATTTGCTCAACCATAAGCCCCAGAAAGGAGGAGCCCCACTAACTTGGGGTCTATTTTCAATACGATTTTATTGGGCGCCATTTCGGGTTTGGGGAAAACCCCAAAGGGTGCTAAAACTTAAAAAAACCCCCCTAAAAACCGCATATTGGAAAAAACCCTAAGGAATATTCCGGGGGATTGGTATATAACCCCACACGTAATTCACAAATTTTTTTTTAGCATAAGGCTGTGAAAAAAAAAAACTTTTTTTTCCAATAATTGCAATTTTTCTTAAAATGTTTCAATTACAAGGAACCCTGGAAAAAAGAACCCCAAAAAATTTGTTTAAACATTTCTTCCAAGTTCGGGAAAAACCTCATGTGGGTTTTAAATTGTGTGGGGCATGCAGGGCGTATAAGGGGGGAGCGCTATTGCTTTTTGGGAAAGCAGTTTTTTGGGGGGGGCCATGTTGCATTTGCAAAACCCCAAATAGCAGAACAGGCGAACCCTTTCCCGAAGTCGCCCCCATTTAGATTCAACCCCCCAGGGGTTCCTTAGGGGTTACTGTGCTTTTGGATCAAGGTGTTCCATAGTTTTTTTTTTTAGCATTGGGCAAAGAAAATGGGGGGGGAAAAAGGCAGTTCGGTCATTGTTTTTTGAGTTTCAATTTTCGCATTCGCCGTGCGTGTAAATGATGTGATAAACTTTTTCATGGAGGGGGGTACGTTTTCAAAGATAAGATTTTATTAGTTTTTTGTTTTATTCTTTTTAAAAATAGAAAAAAGTTAAAAAAAAATGCGTTTTTTTGTTGTCCCTTTTTGACAGCCCCAATTTTTATTTTGCTGTGTGCAGAGTGTGTATGGCTTGTTTTTTGCGGGAGAGTTGAAGGGGTTTTTTTGGTCCCTTATGGGGTGCATATGATGCTTTTTTCACTTTTTTTAGGGTTTTTTGTGAGTGTTTTGAACAAAATAAGCAATCTTGGTAGTGTTTTTTATTTTTTATAGCGGTCACTGTACGGTAATATGACATGGTACTTTACTCAAGGGCAATCGATTCACCGAAAACCCCAATTTTTTTATTTTTTTATGTTTTACTGCTTTTTTTTACAAAAAAAACACTTTTATTCAACAGGAAAATACTTTTTGCATCGCCATGTCCCAGAGCCTAACTTTTACATTTTTCTGTGCTTGGAGCTGTTTTGGGACTTTTTTTTTTGCAAGATGGTTGATGTTTTTATTGATCTTTTTTTGGGGGGTCAAGGCTTTTTGATCCTTTTAAATCCATTTTTTGGAGGCCGGGTGAAGAAATACGCAATCCTGTAGTTTTTTTATTTTTAACGGGCTCACCCTGCGTACCGTATAAGTTTGCTTTTCTTTGGGTCGCTTCGATTATGGCGATACCCATTTATATAGTTTTTTTTTTAAATAGCACTTTAAAAAAAAAAAAAAAAGTGTTTTTAGTGGAAAAAAATATTTTTGCATCGCTTCTTTTTAGAAACTTACATTTTCTTTTTTTCCGTATACAAGCTTTTTAGGATTTTTTTTTGCGGGGGTAACTGACGTTTTAATTGGTACAACTTTTGGGGTTTTAGGGGTTTTTTATGCTTTTTTTTTCCCTTTTATGGGGGGGGATGAAAAATAATCTTTTAATCTTTTGATTTTTTGGGGGGGTTTTTTTTTTTTCGGCTTCACCATACGGGGTTTAATTAACATGACAGATTTATAGGGCAGGGCGTTACGCACGGGCGATCCAAATTGGGGCTTTTTTTTATTTTTGATTTTTTTTTGGGGCGATTTTGGGTTTTTAAAGGGGAAAAGGGGGGTGTACAATATTTTTAATTTTTTTTTCGTGTTGTGTTTTACTTTTTTGTTACTTTTTTTTTTACTTTTTTTCACTTTTTACAAATTTTTTTTTTTTTTTTCCCTAGGGGGTTTGAATAAGATCTTTAGCTCCCATTCAATAGGAATCATGTTGCTTTTTCTAGACTGGTTTCCCATAAAAGGTCAGTCACATTTTCCGGGACATGCCACAGGCCGGCCGGGCTCGTGACGTCAAGAACCCGGAAGGGATTCTCTCCTTCCGTGGTGTCTGTAAGGAGGGCAGGACTGCACGGATCCCCCCCGATCCTGCCGCTCCGCCGACAGAAAAGCAGGAGGGGCGATCTCCCTGCTCTTCTTATTATTGGCGCCCGGATTGTCGCGAAAATTACGGGGGTTTTCCCCCCCCCTGGAGCGATCCGGGGTCGGGGGGGATGGTGCGGGATGTCAGCTGTAATATACAGCGCACCCCGCCGATCGCGCAAAATTGCTTTAGAGTTGCGCTCCTCAGGGATCCCTACGTCCGGTGCTTAAAAACCCCAAAAGACCTGGACTTGGATACGGCCCGTTTGAAGGGGTTAAACTTCATGTGCAGGTGGGGAAAGAATAAAATTTCTCTGAAGCACTTTTCCGAAGGGCCCAAAAGGTTGTGGATTTTAATCAGTTAGAACGAATACCTTTTCCCTCAATGGCTTGTTTTTTTACGTAAAAAATAAAAGCCATTTGACATGCGCGAGACATTTTTTTTCAAATATGTGAAGTATGCTGTTCATCATAATATGCTACATTTTTAAGTAAAAATTAAAATAAAATAAAGCTCATTTGAGCAGGCGAAAGAATTAAAGAGGGGAAATAGAAGCAGATGAGAGTTTGGGTTGGTAAAAACCTTTTTGCTTTTCTCAAAACCTATAGGTCAAAAACAAATTGAGGTTATGTTACAACCCCAAAAAGGGGGCTGTGGGCTTCTCAAACCCTTTCCCATAATGCCTTTGTGAAAAGCAGTTGTTTTTTGGATTTGGAAAAAGGGCCCCAAAACAAATTCAAAACCCCCCCCGTTCTTTTGGTGCTCCCCTTAAAGGAGAGTTTTTTCCCTTCTGAGCCGCCTGATCCCTCCCACACAGCCAGCCAATATCGCTCTGCTTTGAACTGTTGGGGGAAAAAATTTCCCCAAACAGCGTTTTTCCTGCAGTTGAGAGATAATAGCTTGGTTAAATTTCCCTTTTTTCTTTCTCAAGACCCCAGGGGGTCAAAAGCAAATTGAGGATTTGTTACATCAAAAAAAGGGCGCCCGTGGGGTTCTCAGCCCCCTTTTTCCCCTAATCCTTTTTGATTTTGCCGTGCTTTGTAGAGTCGAAAAGGCAAAAAAATCTTACAGCCGGGTTTGGGTTTGGTGTCTCTTCAAAGGGGTTTTTGTTTCCCTTCCCTTTGAGGGGGGAGTTAATAAAGTTTTCCCTTTTTAAAAAAATTTTGAGGGAGACACCAGTAAAAAAAATTTAAAAGTAATATGGGGCAATTTTTACTAAAAATGCTTATTAGTTTCTGAAAGTATTCATGTTTCCAGAAATCATCTAGGCTTCTCTTTTGCTAAAACATATCTGAAGTGACTGTTCCACAGCTTCACAGGTCAGAAGGAAATCTTTTCACCCGGGGCGCCCTTTAAGTTCCCCGCAAGAAAGGGAAAAAAAAAAAATTTAGTTTTGACTAGAATTGGGAGTTTTTTTGAAGCTCCCGATTTTCCCTCCAAAAAAAGGTTGTTCTCGGTTGAACCGTGTCATTGCCGTGGGAAAGTGGGGCAGGGCACTGCTTCTTCGTTTTGTTGCTTTAAAAAAGATATTTCCCCACCTTCATCTGAATTTGGGTCTTCCAATGCAGCCTCCCCGATTTGGTTTTTTTTATCGTTTCCAAGTGGG